>PQXJ01000173.1:0-70403 GCA_004786225.1 Botryotinia narcissicola | reverse complement strand
TGTAGAGTTGTTATTGAGCTCTATAGCAAGTACTACAATAGATTTCCCCTACCATCCAACTCCTATTTCCACAACCTACGGTTTCCGTTTCCGTTTCCGCAGAGTTATACATACATCCATACACCCATGCATCCATGCATCCATCCATACATACAAGAAACACAAAACACAAAAAAGTAAAACCAAAAAAATCTAAAAACCGCGCCAATCCGTTCATTCATCGATACATACATACATACAAATATGCTAACAAACCAATAAACCAACATACATACATACACCACCCTCGTCAAAAAAAGAGCGCGTTCGTTACCAAAAAATGACCTCTGGATTTGTCCTAACAAGCGATTCATGTGGAAAAACTGAACAAAACTCCGTCCATGCATGCAAATATTTCATATTCTCGAGAGTATGCATATAAAAGTCGAAATTGATGAAAAATCCCACTCTTTCCTTTTCTCCATGTTCTGTTAAACCCTTTCTCGTCAAGATCCATCATCGTAAGCCAACGCCTGGTCCACTCCTCTTCTCAACCCAAAATACCAAATCTCCTCTTCCCTTCCGTACACTTAGATTTCTAGACATCACCGTTCCCCTCAAGCCTCTCCTCCCTACAGTCTCCCTCCTCCCACTTTGACTCCATCTCGACTTCCATCTTTCGATTCCTCCAGCATCCAGCCACCCCTTTAGGTTTTTACACTGACTAACGTCAAAGACCTCCAACTTACTACAACCTTCTACTACAGCTTCCACCCCTACCCCCGTAACTCTCACACACCCTCTTACAGAAAGTTCCTTGAGTTCGAGAAGATGGAGACCGATAGATCGAAGCGATGAATCTGAGACTGCCGAGCCGCAAAATGAGAGTTTGAGAGATTGGAGTTGGGGACAACCCAGACTTAGAACTTCGGTTGCGGTGTCCGAGAGGGCGCAACAGAATGACTAGATATGACTATTAGTGAAAACATTTTAGAGGGTCGCGAAAATTCAACATACCAAATCTAGTTCCTTTAATCCCTTTGCCGCATTCGTCAAATAAACAATAGCATTATCCGTCAAATAAGTACAATCTGCCAAAATTAACTTTTCCAATTTTGCAAATTTATAAATGCTCCAATGTTGAAATCCACTATCTGTAATTGTTGTACATCTCGTCAGATCAATACTCTGTAACCTCTGGTGTGCATGAACGGCCAGATGCGCCATCGATCGATCTGTAACATGTTTACAATAGGATAAAGTGAGACGTTTGAGCTTTGGACATCCGACTACAGTCCCAACTGGTGGGACGAAAGTTGCAGCTTTTTGACGGAGAGAGGCTTGAGGGGCAATTGGCTCGGTTACAACCCAACCGACGATACGGGCCAGGAGGTTATCGGATACTTTGCGGCAATTAGAAAGGTCTATTTCTTCGAGCTCTTTAGCGCTGTTGGCCATTTCCAAGACGGCGTTGGCAGTTACGTCCCAGGCTGACTTCATTTTCCAGACTTGAATATTGGGGCCACATTGGGTGTAAATTGCAGCAAATCCCTCGTCAGTTATATGAAAACAGTTGCTGATGTTGATGCTACGGGCACGACGGCCAACAAATGGACAGATGCATTCGATCAGTGCTTTGTTGGTCATTTTGCGGTTATAGAGTGATAGATCAAGATTTTGACAAACGTTTGGTGAGGTACTTAGGAGAGTTGACCAATGGAGAGTTACTAGACGTAATCTCATCAATTGATAGATGTCTAAATATGAGAAAATGTGGATCAAAATTGCATCCGGTAATATTCCCTGACTAAATTGACTTGGACGTCGCTCGAAAATCTTGGGTCGTTTTGGCCGAAAAGCTGATTCTGGGGGAGTGATTGCGTGTGATAATTTTGCAGGTGTGGGTGTTTGAGATCTAGATCTGGTTCTTGGGCCAGAAGATCTATCATCTGGTGGTGGTGTCTCAGGAGCAGGCGGTGCCCAAGAACCTCTTCGCGATCTCGCCTTCATATTGTCCATATCTACACTGAGGAATGGATCTGGATCTATAGGTTCCATCACCCCACTATTCTCAACACGAATAGGTTTATGTGGACTTGCAGGTTTAGAAGGTGTAAATGTAACTTGTGGCAATGTTTTCCTTCTTTGTTGTTTAGGTCGACTGTTTTTGATGGTTAAATCATTGATTGTTGGAGATTCGGCATCACTCATTATGATATCTCCGTCTTCGGGGTTTCCAATTCGAGTTTTCGCTGTCAGCTCTACTTGTTTCCGTATATCTGGCGAACATCTTCTCCATAACTCTTCAAGAACTTCTCCACCGATCATCAAACATTCCACAGAAGTGATTGATCGTACAGTAGCTGTTCTCCGGGGAGCTAAAGACAAACTGACAACTTCTCCAAAGTATTGTCCGGCTTTCAGTCTTGGCCGGATGTATGATCCATTTGTACCTTGAGGCGATAGTCCAGCGTGTCCATTGGAACTTTCATGTATAACTTCCGCCTCACCTCTAACAATAAAGTAGATTTCATTGCCACTTGAACCTTGTACAATAATATCCGTGAACGGTGGGTATGCCTTCGGCGTGGCGCTCAACCCGAGAAAGTGAAGTATTTCTGGCGGTAAAGTTGAAAATAGAGGTAACTCCTTGAGTGTTTTCCTGACATTGACCAGTCCACTGCCCAGCGCACTGCCAGCGGAAGGATCCTCAATTATTCCTGGGCTTGGGGATTTTCGTTTCTTCTTGTTGATGACCACTCCCTTCTCAATGACACCTACTTCACCAGTAGAAACTTCTCCTGGCGCAGCTTCTCGTGCGATCTTGCCACCTCTAGAAACCAGCTCCGTGGAGACAAGTTTTGGGTCAAATCCGCCCTCCCTTCTTTTCTTGTTCAAAATTGTCAGTCGTTCCTGTGCCTCTTCCATAATTGCTTGTTCCATTTCAGGAAAGTTTGGAAGCTCAGCTCGCAAATCTTCCTTCTTCAACACCACCAGCAAGCATTTTGTTCTAGCTATAATTGTAGCGGTCCGGGGTACATCCATTAATATTCCAATCTCGCCAAAGAAAGCACCAGGCTTTAATTCTGCTTATGTAGCTTCTCCATCTCGAGATGTGACCGCCACAGCCCCACGTACTAACCAGTACATGGCTTTTGCATCGTCTCCCTCAGTCAATACATGATCGTGAGTCGAATGAACCTGAGGACGAAGATGTCTTCCGATAGCTGCAAGAAAGGAATCGGGAGCTGAAACAAAAAGAGGAAAGGAGCGTATGCGATCAACAAGGTCGAGTGGCATATCTGGAATTGTCGAAGCTGTGAGGGGAGAAGGTCGTACAGGTCGAGCGGGATTGGTTTCGATGTTGAATGATCGGATCAAGGATAACGAGTCTGGAATAGCTGCGCCATTGGCCCTGAAGGAGCCAGCACCCCGTCGACTCCTACTCATGATGTTGTGTATGTATTTAGCAAGCTACGATCTCGCAGAAGCTCATGTGGGTACCTTGCGGCCTAGTGGCCGTCCTGCATGTAGGTTTGCCAAAGTGGGCAATATCAAAATCGGGGATGATTGATTCCTTGGGAGAAATTATCGTTGAGCAATTCGCAGGTTCACTGGGTTCGAATACTATACTCAATGAGGGTTGGGGAAATCGTGGATTGTGGTTCAGGTTGTATATTTTTTCGTGGAGGAATTGTGATATGTACAAGAGCTTTAATTCAAATTGAAAAATTTCTTTGTCTGCAGATAGTATAACGCGTAGAAGTCTCGTCGGACAAGTCTGTGATGTATTTGGTCAGCTATTATACACGTCGTTAACGGCATTGGCTACCCATATGGAAGATATCCCAAAAGCTGGGCGGGCGGACGGCACAAGATGTTAGAATAGATGGCTTACTATTGCTTTCCTAGGATCATATAACTGGAGGGGTAAGAAAAGTTACCTTTCTAAGAATCTTTCTTCAATGAAGCTGACAACGCACGAACAAGATGAGAGAGTAGAACATGAGGTAAGAAATAGAAACAATCTACAATCACGGTGAAGGAAAGACAAGATCAAAAGGACTTTGAACGAAAGTATAATGCACGGAGTGCTCTATGATCGACGAGCTTCGAAATGGAAATGGAGCATGTATTTGGTTTGGCTCCTAGCACTCAAAGACCCTTTAATCACCAATAATTGAGGGGGGAATTCGATTCGACTGTAGGAATTATAAGTTGGGGATTTGGGATCGTTTCTTCTTTTTTTTTTGTCTGTTTCCCCTTTTCTCGCGAAAAGCCCTTTATCAATGAGAAGAGATTACAATAGTGGATGTATTGATGTAAGTACGTATAATAAGCGTGTGGTTGGAGTGTATAATGATACTGGCAGTGGTAGTGGTAGTTTTTTCCTGATTGCTCTCTTTTGCCTTTTGGTGGGCTGCTACGCGCTATGACGATTTCAATTCGCTTCTTTTTTTTCTTTCTCTCCAACCACTTTGATTAGGCTTTTCTGGGGGTTTTACTAGGTAGGGGGTAGGAAGAGATAGAATGATTGCATTACATTGTCGTAAAGTGTTGAAAGATTCCTTTACTACTACGACGTCGATAGATCGCGTATCATGTATCGTACTAGCTACATAGAAGCAACGGATTCCCTGCAAAGAGATCAAGATGAACATATCTTTTGTTTGGAGAATTTTCTAATCTTAGTTGAATCTAGTGTTTACGTTTGTATATATATAGTTAGATAGATAGGTATACTTGGTGGTAGTAGATAGATGGGTAGGCATCTAGCTATCTTTCTTTTCTAGACAAATCTTTATAAAATGAAGGGGAAACCAGAATATTGAAATGTCGATATCAAAGTTTCCATTCTACTTAGCTCCCTAGGTACTATGTATTTGCATTCTCCTATTGCAACCAGATCTACTTTCTAGATATCTAGTACTCAGTAGTTATGAGGTTAGCACCTAGCAAGAAAGTAGGTCGTTTATACAATCTTCGCCTCTACGCTTCTTCGCCTCTTCGTATAAAATCTCTTCCTTCATGAATCATTTGCCCACTCAGACATATGTTGATACCCTTTCCTTTTTTCTTCTTCTCCCCATCCGTCGGTCAATCTTCAGCTCTGACGTTTTGTCATCATTTCATTACTTTATAGGGTTAAAATCCATCTCGCGGTGAGAATATCCAAGAAATGCATTCAGGGGTCTCTACGTAAGCCAACCAACCTAGGTATCCATGGCTTGGATAAGTTGTCAGTCAGCCTGAAATCGCTTACCATGCATTCCTCTAAAACAAATAATCAGATTGACTTCTTCCATCTCATCTTCTAGAAGCTTAAAGTCGGTGGTTCTTCAGCCTTACATATGTACCATTACTCCTGCCGAGGCATGCTACCGGGAATCCATAAAATCCTACCAGCTGATACCAAATGCATTCATTCACATTCATTTTTTCCAAGGAACTTTTCATGCACATCTCAGGCAAAATAGATTAGAGATGTGTAATACTAGTTGGGTAAGATGACATGATACCTGTAGTCGCTAAGAGCTGCTTCGGAGGAGACGGCGACCTTTAAATAATCCATGCTGCATCAAATCACCTATTTTTATTACGGATGTATCTTCAACCGAAAAGGTGCTTGATGGGTGCAACCCGAAATAGACTTTTTCCTTCATCGTCTCCTTATATCATCAGATATCAGATACGAATCATAAGAACCGTTTTGATGTGATACTACTTGAAGATCATGTTCGCATGCGACGCGATATGTAACGTTCATCCCTCATTCATTTCGCCCCCATTCAGCAGTTTCCCGATTTACAGAAAAAGGGGATCTTTAGTTATGTAAATCTATCTTTTTTCCTTTTGCAATCAACGTTATCTACAGAAAATCCCCGTCTATCATGTCTCAAGAAACCTGGCGGATATATAGGTAAAAACCTCTTCCACACGAAAAGAAATGTTTCAAGCACTCTCGTCAATTGAACAGCCGATATCCTAATTGGCCTACTACACCTGGTTAAAAATAAAGAGATATTCAAGGAGATCTGCAGGAACTCACAAGGGAAGTTCGATTCGGACCGTCCCTGAATTAATGGAGATTATTATCTCATTCACATTAACATCCGTTTCCGCGAACCTTCATGCGGAATTCCAATCTATCGCTTCGTTTCATCTACTTCGATATCTCTTCCATGAACTCTAATTTCCATTCTTACGACAGTAGTATTGTTTCACGGCATGAACATAAATGACCAAGCGGAAAGCTACTGCTTGAGTGGAGTCAAGAGAGGTACAACCGTCATAGCGAGATCGGAGTGAGGCAATTCGCATTTCGCATTTAGCATTTGGAATTCGGTATTGTGGCGCGTCTGTAAGACTTGAGGCATGAAGTTAGAAACTTCTTCTTCTTCTTCTTCTTCTTCTCCTCCTTCGAAGCGACGTGTAGGTTCCTGAGAGCGAAACGTGGTGTTCATACCTTAAAGTGCGCATCCATCACCTTGAGTTTAGTGGTACAATATCTTGACGTATGTGGCTAGAGATGCAAAGAGCCCTGGAGCTCTTTTGAGCTTTTATTCTTACTTAGTAGTTCTAGTCTGTTAGAGACTGTAGAGCTTGTGCTCTTTCAGGTATTTTTAATTCCTCATTTGAGGTCATCGTGATCGCAAATTCCCACGTTCAATCAGATCTCATAGATATCACAGATATTTTTTATTTACAGTCTCTTTGAAATCAGAATCCTATGGCGGTCAACCATAACAGGAAGGTTGCCACAAGATTTGGAATAATTGCGTGCTTGCACAGCTATCAGCATGTGGAATCAATCGAGCTTTTCAAGCTCTCCTATTGGACAAAGTCGTGATTTGTCAGATTCCTTGAAGCTTGGGCCATCTTTTTCTTATTGTTCAACCCCTCCATTGACCATGACGACTTGATACAATTGCCACTTCAGATTTGTTTATATTGATACTTATATCCTCAATGGTCTTTGCGCAAACCTATAATACAAATCCTCATAAAACAACTATACCACTGAATCCGAATCAAGTCTTAAAAACCCAATATTAGAGATCTTTGATAATCTCAAATTCTACAATCTGCCTTCTCAACCTATCTCTTTCAAACTTTTCCTTCTCCTCATTCTCCTCACAATAATGGCAGCCATGCCTAATTTCCTCAACCGTCTCATCCGGCCCTTTACATCCTCCTCCTCCCTCTCTGTCACCCCCGCCGCATCACAAGTATCCGTTCCTGAAACCGCGCAAAAATGTACCATTGCCGCAGGTTGTTTCTGGGGCGTCGAACACATGTATCGCAAATATTTTATCGGAAAGGGCTTGTACGACGCGCGTGTTGGATATATCGGAGGCGATACCGAGAACCCTAGTTACAGAGCCGTGTGTTCCGGTTCTACTGGACGTATGTTATATCTTTATCTCATCTTTGTTTTCTTTTGAAGGAAATTTATATTAATACCCAATTTAGACGCGGAAGCTCTCCAGATCCACTACGATCCTGCACAAGTTACCTACCGCCAGTTAATAACCTATTTCTACCGTATGCACGACCCTACAACTTCAAATCAACAAGGTCCAGACAGAGGGTCTCAATATCGATCTGGAATCTTCTACCACAATGAAGAACAAGAGAAAGAAGCGCGGGAAATTACTAAGCAAGTCAATGAGAAGTGGTGGAAGGGAGGAGTGGTCACAGAAATTCTGAAGGCGGGAGAGTGGTGGGATGCGGAGGCGTATCATCAGAAGTATCTGGATAATAACCCAGGTGGCTATGAATGTCCAAGTCATTTTGCGAGGAAATTCCCGCCGTTGGAGGACTAGTTTGTGATGGAGGGAAATTTAGGGGATTCAACATGATATATGGTGGAAAGATTGATGGTTTGCGGGAGCATTGTGGATGGGGTGTATTATACTGAAAGATTTTAATTTTGCAAGACATACATACTACTTCGTTATGCAAGAATGAGTATTATTTCTAAATATCTGAAAATCTTCTCTTGATTAACTTATCATGTATGGTAACTACTGTATAGCGGGCATAGGATTCATTTCAACAGAGTATACTCCGGAATACTTGAACAAGACAAAATAAACCACAACTCGCGTAAATAAAGGAGCACGAGGGAGTAGAATTCATCTTTCCCGGTTCGTTTCCTAGATTCAATCCGTACCTAGTAATCATCTTATCGAATAAATTTGACGCGCGAAGTACAAAGTGCTCAGATTCAGATTCAGATACCTATCGAATTGATATGGTACCTACTAGATAGCTAGGTAGGTAGCTAGGTAGATAGGCATGAGTATTTCCCGTAAGAGGGTAGGTATCTATATTTAAAACTTGGGATTTTACTCATCTAGTAGTTAGTGATTTCCTAGGTAGGTAGGTAGGTAGGTAGGTGCCTAGGTAGTTTGTGTTTGTTCTTTGATATGAGTATATGGGTATATGGGATAGGATAGGATGGGATGATAGGTTCAGTCATCTCGGAATATTACTTATAGGAATATGGGTATGCTCAGAAAAGAGAGTGTTATTTGTTTCCGCTGCAGGAGAAAGGAGGCTGCAGTTTTGAGAGCGGAATGTGTGGCTAGAAAGAAGCTTTCGCCTCTGATACGGGGATTTTTGGGACATCGGTTACTACCTACCTAGTCAGATCATATGTCGAAAGCTGGTGGGTGATTTGTAATCTTGAATTTTAGGGAGACTTATTACAATTTCTTTGATATCCTGATTACGTTCTGTGTTTTAGTGGAAAATCTGTATATATATAATAGTGGTGCTGTTGTAGGCTGGAAACTAAGACAATTTGTTGGAATTGAGCAGTATTTAGCTTGGAGTTATAATTACCTCGTACCTCGTGCCATGCAGCTTTCTCATACAAGGATTTTATGATACTTGTGGGCCAGTATCAAGATTATCTTCTAATTTGTAGCTTCTTGGTTCATAGGATCTATCCTTTTTGAAACCACGAAGTACCGCGGTAATTCCTCTCGCGCATCTTGCCATGAGGACTTGTTTTCGGTGTCGTTGTCTCTGATACTCATGTCTTGGATGGCATCAACTTTAGTGTTATCGATTAGCTTTCAGTAATTTAAGATGGAAGCTGTCGCTTAGTAAATGAAGTTCTTGAAGCTCCTTTGATAGACTTTTCTGGCTCCAGTAGAATATTTGCAATGGATGCAATGTACGACACTGCTTCGAACGAACTGAGACTATGCAAGAATTGAGTATTCTCCCGTCGACTATTGCCGCAGACTCGAGCTCGGTGAATTCGAAATTTGAGTGTGAGGGATTCTTTAACTCCCAGTACAAGCGCGGCTTTCCTTCTCGGGTTATGTCTTAAATATATGCTTGCAGCCTTTAATCGATTGAATAGGATGGTTGACTGTTAGTGTATGTTCCCCGACTGGCGCATTAGAAATTTGCGGGATCTCAAATACATGAGTTACATCTGTGTAAGACCTGGGGAAAAATCGTCTTCCTATACTTGTCAGACTCTATGATAATGCAATATTCTTGCAATTTGTTTGCGCGTGAGAGAGAAAAAAGGTATCGAAATAGGTGGCGTGTGAATTGGTATTTACGCAGATCGGGCCATAATCCGGACTGAAATATCAGTATATATATTAGGATGTGTATGACCAGAGTCAAAAGCAATGAGGATCAGCAATATGTTATGAGTGAAGAAGGAAAGGAAGGAAAGGGTTTGATAATTAGGTAGGCAATGATAGTGATAGTGGAGCACGCGGGGAGACGCTAATGCACTCAGATAAGCCCTATAGAGTATCGGGCCACGTGATTCTCTCCAAAATATGTCCAAGCTTGTTAAACTGAAAGAGGAAACCTAAGGCAGCAAGCATAGTTGAGCTCTTTCCCTTCATAGTGATTCGATAACTTACTAACTTCCTACTTTCCAAACAACCAAACCTTACCGTTTCCTCAAGAACCATGGATCCTGGACGAAGAGCTATGTTGGAAGGTCGCGCGCCTCGGGCAAGAGATATCACATCTCCACGTTGCGACGATGTCAATCGAGTTTCAAAACCACAACGACCGGTAGGCAACTCCAATTCTAGGCCTTATCGCAACAACCAAAGTCTCGAAGACGAACAATCAAAGAAATGGGTAGCAGAAGAGGATACGTTCGTTCTAAAGCAAGCAAAGAAGAAGGCAGATATTAGAGTTAGAGAAGGAAGGGCGAAACCAATTGATTGGTTGGCGGTCATTCTTCGAGTGATTGATCCCGATAAAGATCTCCTTGATGCCGACGAAGAAGAGGTTCAACTCGATGTTGTAGACCCAGAGGGTGTGTTTTAAGGGCTCAATGATGCGCAACTAGGAGAGCTGGAAACCGACATTAATTCTTACATTGCTTTGGAGAAGAACAAAAAGAATCAAGATTATTGGAAGACGATGCAAATCATCTGTCATGAGCGTCGTCAGAAATTAAAACCAGTCGGCCCTAATGAGCGAGCCGTAAGCTCTGTTGCGGCAGATGTGGACAAACTACTGGGACCCAAAACATATGAGCAGCTGGAAAGTTTGGATGGACAGATTAGGGCGAAGCTCCGCTCGAATGAACCAATAGATACAGATTATTGGGAACAACTCTTGAAAAGTTTATTGATTTGGAAGGCGAAAGCTAAACTAAATAAGGTGTATCAATCTGTGCTGGACACTCGACTCGACGCCTTACGAAAAGAACAACAGGAGGAGGCAGAAAGTGTTCAAAAGAAGTTTCAAGTACTATTCTCTGGCCCAACGCCAGTGGTTGAAGAGGGATCCGAAATACCAAATTCGATCGGCGCACAAACATCTCGTCGTCAGCCTCACTTTGCCTACTCAGAGAAGCATGACCCAGAACCGTTACTCAAACTTCGGACTGAAGACAAATCAGGCGAGATCATTGACGAATCTGATTTCCTCAAAAAGATCGTGGGCGAGCGCCGCAAAGTCTTGAAGCTAGGTTACGTGCCTTCACGTCCACTTGGTCCAGAGAAGAGTATTGCAAGCTCCGTCAGTAAACCCAGCACTTCTGTCAACAATGCGCCTCCAGGTACACAGCGCTTTGCCGCCGTAGTCACTGAAGATTTCTCACAAGCTACAAAAGCATTGTACGATAGAGAGGTGGCAAGAGGGGTGAATGAGAACGAGGAAATTTTCACCGCGGAAGAAAGTCTTACAACGACTTCGGCTCCTCAATGGGCAGACAAATACAGGCCAAGGAAACCGCGTTATTTCAATCGAGTTCAAATGGGTTACGAGTGGAACAAATATAATCAAACTCATTACGATCTTGACAATCCCCCTCCAAAAGTCGTCCAGGGTTATAAGTTCAACATATTTTATCCCGATCTTATAGACAAAGCGAAGGCCCCAACATTTCGAATCATTCGGGAACATGGTCGAAAGAGAGGAGAATCATTTGCGCCTGCTGGCGAGGAAGTTTCGTGTCTACTTCGCTTCATAGCTGGTCTTCCTTATGAGGACATTGCCTTCCGTATTGTTGATAAAGAATGGGATTATTCTGCGAAGAAAGATCGTGGCTTTCGCAGTACTTTTGACAAGGTACGTGTGTGGCTTTAATGTTCTGTTTTTCTGCATCTTGTCTACCCGTCATGCAGTGACAACCTCCAAACCTTACTTCTGTTTCTGAAGCTTGTTCCTTGCTGACATATTCACCAGGGTATTCTACAGTTACACTTTCAATTCAAAAAGGTCAGCAACAATCATAATAAAACACTATATTCCCACTTTTTAGATGAAGCTGATTTGTCATTCAGATATACTACCGAAAGTAATCGCGATTCGCGAGTTTCCTGCTTGCTCCATTGTGGTACCAGAGTTTGGGAAGTATCAATTTGGTTGAGATTTTCTTTAGCAATCATTGAGCTCACAAATAAACATTCCCCATATTTCATCCACTTGTGTTATATCACACAAAGGAACTCTGTACTTCCGTCAAAAATAATACTACGTACATGACGGCAACGATTCGATGCATGAGAACAGCGTTAACACGGGAAAATGAAATGAGATGATCAAAACTATCTACACATGGAAGCATTAACATCCGAAAATATAATTGAGATTATTAGCATCCTTTGTCTATCTGATAACCTTTCTTAAAAGCTTTAATAGTAATAATCCGGAACTATTGGCACCATTTATAGCAGTAATGGAATATAATCTAACAGTTTACTAGACCTTTTTCTCAATGCAAAGTAGCTGCATTTCCAAACTTGACACAAAACTCCTGTTCGGCTTTCGTTCGTGGGTATCGTTAAGATTGCTGGTTGAGTAAGTCGAAACGGTTTTACGGGTGGCTGATTTCCACATAGTCCAGTTACTTCAAACAAAAAACATCTCTGTGTTCCTTCTAGAATATGAATCAAGAACAATTGAACCAGGCAATTCTTTGTGATTGTGCCCGCTCGAGGCTGACGGTGAAACATTAGAACACTCGTCTAGGTTTAAATCCAAACAATGCGTCTCCTGTCACAATCTTTAGCGTTATGCAGCATCCCGTTTTCCTCTCTCCCTGTGATACCTGGATATGCAGAATGTAGCCCACCTATTTACAGCAGAACAACAAGCGATTGCTATTCTGAAAAGGTCATTGTAGAGCTCACACTGTTTTTGGAATGTTGCTGTCCGGGGAGCCTGTTTGCACACACGTCAAAGGCTTGCATCCATGTGCTGGCATTCGCTCTCCTGCATTATGGTCTTGTCTTTTCAGGACTCTATGCCCACAGTCACAAAGCTTTCAATGTTCCCACTGCTTCTTACGTTCTAGATTTCCTCTTTTGAATAACTACACCCGAAGTCCTTTGCTATCCCAATTCTTTGAATTCTCCTAGAAGATAGACGCTATCGTCTTACAATAGAGCAATCCATCTTAAGGGTAGCACTTCGTTCAATAGACACATCATCGGCAGCGAGGTTGAGTAGATTGTTTTCAGATGGTCCTCAATATGGATTCCGATCACTTTCAGCAGAATTTTCAACATCACGATTTGCCTTGGGACTTCCAAGCTCCGGCGAATATAGGAACAGCAGCACATTCGCAAGCTGATGCTATATTCCCATCATTTGATGGTCTACCTCGAATGGGTCAAGAGCAGTACTTCATGGCTAGTTCATCAACATCTCCTATGCCCAATAATGACTGTAATCTTTCTACGTCGCAAATGCCGGTCTCTCAAAACTTGACATCTTGGTCCCATCAAACGCTATTAGATTCTGTTTTTACGGGTGACCAAAATGGTTACTCTTACGATTGTCCAGCTGATCTTTCTGGTCTTGAACAACAAAATTCTTTGAAAGCTTTCGATAATGTTCCTCGAACTAGCTGGCAACAACCTTATGCTAATATGGGCATAACCTTACCGGTATATCCTTTTGATACTCGCGAGAATTTTGGATCTATGGTATCATCGAGGGCTGACCATGGCGAAAGATCCGACGATTGCATCATGATGGATACCACACACAAGGTCATCAATTCTACATCTCCCTCCAGCTTATGCTCTGAAGAAGATGGACACAGCTCGCGCGAACCTACTTCAATGGATGTCGACACCGATGGTCATGGCGCAGATGAGCAACCGTATGCAAAATTGATCTATAGAGCATTAATGAGTGCCCCAGACCACTCCATGGTTCTACAAGAAATCTATCGTTGGTTCAGAGAAAACACTACCAAAGGGAGCTCGGATACCAAAGGTTGGATGAATAGCATTCGTCACAATCTATCGATGAACGCTGTAAGATTCTATGATCAAGTATGCTTAGCGATACTGGAGCTAATATCTTCAATGGCAGGCATTCAAAAAGACAGAACGGAAAATCCCTGGATAGGAAACGAAAAAGTCCACTGAGTGGGTTTTGGAAGATTTCGCAATCAGAGATGGAGTTCAGTCTACAACTCGATATCGCAAAGGGACAGGCAACAAGAAATATGCAAAAGCAGAAAGCACTCCAAGTCAAAACTATCTAGGTCGACACAATTATAATGCGATCAGAAAGCCTTCCTTTCACTCTACTAGCAAGGGAAAGCTACAACGTCAAAGAGGAAGAGATGATTCAAGTTCAAGACGAATTCTCTCAACGTCCTCTAGATCTGAACCGGCAAGATATCCAGGTAGCCAATTCCATTCCTCAGATGTGACTTCCTTTCCAATATCTCCACGACGACTACCTCTAACACCTGCCCCGGAGAGCTCCGGAACTTACAGCCCCGTCATCAAAGAGGAAAGCTACAATCCTGCATATGATCTCTACAGATTTGAGGATTGCCAAGGAGTGCTTCCCGATGATCAAGACCCGCTTTTTATGGACAGTCAAAATCCACAGTTCATGCAAGTTCATCCGATGTGCGCGAGCAACCAATACTAAATATGAAAATATGTTATCAAAGTGTTTGTTATGTATTGTAAGGGTGGCAGATCTGCTTGATACATGAAATAGATGCACATTTCGTTTGCTATCAAAGCATTGCATTGCTGGGGGGTTCATTGTATGTACTGGGATCTAATGTTGCGATTCCTTGTCTATTTGCTATAGCTAGCTTGTCTGGAGGGTAATTGTCCAGGATCTCTAATTTCTTTGATCAACGGCATCAGCGGCAAAATTTCAAATATCATGAGCGTTTGTATGTAGGGGTATGCCAAAGCTGCTTATTATTGTGATGGGTCATATTCTTGGTGTTTTTCAGAATTTTGAAATGTTGTGTGATTTCGTGTGATTTGCATGAGAAATGAAGTCTTCATTCCGGGTAGTGGTTGCCATGCTATTCTGCGTCGGCTATATGCTTAGATATCATCATTTTCCCTGCAGTATGAAGTAGGATTGATCAGTGTTGCCTCTCTGCATCTTTGACCTGCCCGAGGGCAGGGGATGTAGGGTTCGATTGCCTCAAAGTACACTCCTCAACAAGAATTCCCGTGATTAAAATGAGGTTGAAATGCATCACCCCACCGATATCCTGGGAAATTTGTTGGTTAGATTCTATGCGGTGGCCCCGCCGGATGAAAGTGCGCGCCATCCTTCGATCCAGTAAACCCTTAAGCATGCAGCATACTCCACTATCCAAAGTCCAATAGACGGTCCTTAGCATTGTTAGCGTTCAAAAAGACCTTGTCCCTGTCTGTATACTGTAACCACACCTTGCTTCGAAGATGTTGAAAATGTCATCGAAATCCCTCTTCGTAGTATATTACGTATCTACCAAGATACATCTTTACCATTACCATGAGCCTATGCTAACAAGTGTACGCTCCTTCGAGCATAGCATTTCCATCAAGAGTTCTTCATCTCGATTCTCAGCTCCAGGAACCGGGCTACTGGACCACGTCCTACTATGTCAATCCCTCGACGGAATTGAAAAACGAGCTCTGTTACAGCATCAGTTGGCTAGGAGCTCAACTACAGTACGACTTCGAAAGCATATACGCACTATTCGACATGCAGAATATCCACAATACGCCTCCCGTCTTGAATCAAGTTCCGTTTCCGATCAAACGAACGCTCCGAACTTTCTGATGGTGGTGACAGGTATCATTGAAAGCCACACGAGTAAGACACCGGTTTCGCTCTTGCGAACATGCACTCAGACCGATCGGGAAGCCGGAAGAGGGATTGATCGTGACCATCGGCGAAGAATGATCCTTTTGATGTTATTCAGAATTGTTTTAACGAAAGAAACAACGCGCCAAGTCCACATAATGACTGTTGAGAAGAGAGGCGTGCAGAGGCAGCAGCCACAACGGCTCTTCGAAGATTACAAAACATGACACTTCCCGCGAATACCGAGCCCCTGAGGATTCTTTTCTTGCTCGTTACAGGCATCAAGGTCTGAGCCGTTAATATACAGGTTACCTGTTTGCTCTATCCTGCCATCAGTATTCGTTTCCTATGCATGCGCCCATTATCATGAGCGCAGACCTCAATATGATGAAAAAATTGCTCTCACGCTCTGAGTTTCTCTTCTGGAATATGACAGGAGCTTATTTTCGAATCAACGGGCGACTCGGATCAGATCCCTCCATACTTTTCCTTTACTACAGAAAGGTGGGTCATGGATAGGGGATCGACGAGCATGTCGGCATATCAGCCGCCTCTGCATCGCATCACATCTCGCATTTCCTGGTTGATTCCGCTAGATCTACCCGTCAGATAGTGTAAATTGAAGAATGAAACATCGCTGCACCAAACCATACCGGAGATATCCCAGTACCCGCTGTATCCACCTAAAACATACGATCCTGCTTCCAATAACGATATGAGATAAGGCCCCCTTTCAGGGTCTTTTCAGGGCCGGAATCTGAACGACATAAACGGGTGGTCCTCCGAAAACATGATAGGGATTTGTCAAAAGCAAACACTTGAGCGATTTGACACATTGGACTACCCCTGAAACTTAATTTTCTGCCTGCAAGAGGTCTGGCTGCCTGTTTTCCTTCTTGTAAGCTCAGCAATATCTTATCGATTGATTTGCGCTTGCTACCAGCTAAGCAGAGTCGCGATACGTAACAAAGCGAGCTCTTAAATGGCGAGGGCTAGAAAAGTATGATGAGACAAGGCAGAGATGGAATACATCATGCCCGGTTGGTCACGTGATATTTTGCATGATCAGTGCTTCGGTCTCTTTGTGGATTTTAATTAATCTCCACCCTTCAATTTCAGTATATATCGTCCGAGGTTCCGAGTAATACCCAGAACCATAATAAACACGAGTGCCAATTTATGAGACTGGCCACGGCTGGTTAGCATTGACTGATAGATCTTCCGCAAGGGTACAGCTCACCGGTCGGAAGAAGGTACTGAGTTCCACCAATAATGAAGTGCAAAGAGAGCTCAAATCAAGGATGAAGCTTTCTTGTACCTGAAAAAACAAAATGAACCAATACATTTTATTACAAATTATATGGGGCTACAGATTGATGCGGGGTTTCATTCCCCCATGTTTTCCTCCGATAATCTGGGGACGAGATTATATCCACAATTCCTTATAGATGGGATGAAATGAAAGGCTTATGCTCCAATCATGAGCTCACCGTCTTCGTCACCGAACCAAAACCAAGGGAACAAGTCCGGAGAAATAGAGTCTCCTTAATTCCCCTGAAAGTAATATGGAGGCTTTTCATGCTCAATTTAATTTGGAGACAGGGCAGTATATAAGTCCTACCAGACCCCGAGCATATCTATGGAAACTGCCAAGCTACTTCTTCAATCACAATCACTTGAGCAACTGAAATATCGGTTTCGTACTTCAAGATGCATTTCCAATTGAGCTCCGTTCTTTCACTTGCTTCCGCTGCAGTTGCAGTTGCTAGCCCTTCATTGCAAGATGCTTCATTAGATCAAGCACTCGCTCGCAGAGGTCACCCAAATCACACATCAGTATCATCAAGGCCAAACGTGCAATACCATCCCAAGACTCCACATTCACCTGCACCTTCTCCGCCAGCCAGAACTAAGACATGCTATGTCAAGAGTTCCGGCAATGGAACAGATGATTCTCCAGCCATCATGAGCGCACTCAACGAGTGTAACAACGGTGGTCATGTAATTTTCAGTAAAGGTGTGACATACTTGATTGGCACAGCAATGGACTGGACTTTCCTTAAGCACATTGATCTCGGTATGCAATTTCCAATATTACGCCAATCAATTCATTTGTTTACTAATGAATATTGCAGACATTCAGGGTGAAATCCTCTTCTCGGACGATATGGATTATTGGCAAGCCAATGCCTTCCCATTTGTCTTCCAAAACGTCACCTCGTTCTTCAAGCTTGGAGGAGAGGATGTCTTCATGTATGGTGGTGGTACCCTCAATGGAAATGGCCAAGTCTGGTACGATCTTTACGCCAAAGTCATCTACACACTCAGACCAGTTCTTATCGGAATTGATGGACTCAAGGACTCTATCTTGAGCGATTTGGTTCTACGTTATTCACCAGAGTACTACAACTTCATTGCATATTCGAGCAATGTTGTATACAACAACATCAACATTGCCGGAGGAAGCTCGAGTAAAAACCCTGCAAAGAACACTGATGGATGGGACACATACAGAAGTGATAACATTGTCATCCAGAACTTTGTCGTCAACAATGGAGATGGTAAATGCCCTTCCTTCCAGACTTTAAAACCTTGCTAATCAAATTCTAGATTGTGTATCTTTTAAGCCTAACAGCACCAACATCTTGGTTCAAAACCTTTTCTGCAACGGTTCTCACGGAATCTCCGTCGGATCCCTCGGTCAATATCCTGGAGAATTCGATATCGTCGAAAATGTATACGTCTACAACACCTCATTGCACAACGCCTCCGACGGTGCCCGTATCAAGGTTTGGCCAAACACCGCATCAACTCTCAGTGGTGATCTCCAAGGTAAGAATATTCCCTTACGCTCACCTACCAATCACACAACTAACACACTCATAGGAGGTGGAGGATCTGGCAGAGTGAATAACATCACTTACGACACAATGTACATCGATAACGTTGATTACGCCATCGAGGTCGACCAATGCTACGGTCAAAAGAACTTAACCCTCTGTCTCGAATTCCCCTCTCCTCTCACCATCACCGATATCATCTTCAGAAACTTCACCGGAAAGACTAGCACTAAATACCAACCACAAATTGGTACATTTGCTTGTTCGAGCGAGTCAGTTTGTAACAATATTGTCGCAAGTGACATCAACGTCTTGAGTCCTAAGGGCGTAGATGAGGCTTATTGTCTCAATGTTAATGCGACCGCGTTGGATATTACTTGTACTACAGATTTTCTGGGGTTTAATTAGGTGGATGGAAGTTGGTGGCACTCAGTTCATGTAAAGAGACAGTATATAACTTAAAAGATGTTATGTTAATGCTATAATTTTGTTAAGATAAATTTGTCTTAATTGTGTGAAATTTGTCTGCTGCATGATGCTTTGCTATTTTATCATACAAGTGTACAATCTCTAATTTTCTATGAATCCCACCTTTATTCTCACTATTTTCTTGTATCGCTTCTCTCGTCGCACATCGCACATTGCACTCGAAGCTTCACAGCTTTCGGCCAAACTTACACATATATACACACACATCATTCAATCAAGATAGCTCAAGAACAACGCGTTTCTACACTTCATAGCTAACCTATCCAAATTCACTCTCAAATTTCGGCCGAAAATTCCTATTCATCACCCTACAAATCTCATTCCGATATCAACCCGTATTTAAAGTTTTCTTCAACGCTCGTTGCATTTAAGGTTACCTACTCCGAGCCCCCTTTCAATCTTAATTAAGGTCCCGAATAGAGTTGCATTTAAAGTTTCATCGGTCATTGCGAACCTTGTGCCGGTAGGTATCTGAAGGTGGATATGAAATTTCATTCGGATTTTGCAGAAACTCTCGTCTGAAGTTAATTATACTGCACGATTCATCTTGATATTTGTTTGGCACTTCTTTGGCTGCTTATCTATCTAGTCGAGGAATGATAAGAGTATATAAGTTGTGTGGATTCCATGATACACTTTTGGGTGGTTGGCTTTTTTACTTTTCTTTCTCTTTTATCTTTTATCTTTTCTTCTTTCTTTTTGGATCATGTCATGGAGGTTCTCAATAATGTAGATGAACTCGACGCTGCTCTCTATCGAAGCAAACGATGGAACGTTTTTTAATAGAGGACTTAAGTGCATATGCGTACTAGAGAGCTTTAGATCCGCTTAATCCTACTTGTACAGCACGCATTGACTTATATGTCAAATTCTGAGGAATACATTGGAGCAAGACTTGATGCATTAGAAGAGTGTTGACACCTACCATTGCCGCAGAATACGCCAGATTTCCTGATACCGTGAATCAAACCCATTTTCAAACAATAAGGAACTTCAAAATTGGCTTTGTGGTGAAGATTTGTGACGATGAAATTCTTGGTATTTACGGTCGCTTTGAAACTGGTCGGTGAAGGGGTAAATGTGAGATTTGGCAGATGCCTATACTTTTAGGCTATTGATTAACTTGAAGACGATTCCAGTGAAGGTGACGTCAGATTTCTATACTTGATATAGAAATCTAGGAAGATGACGTCGAAGAATAGACTACCATTGATCTTCTATAGGCCTTGCCAGTTACGGCAAGAAATATGAGAGGCGCGAACATTTGTTGAAACAATCATAGTGCCAGTGATGTAGCCCACTGTACCGCGCATGACTTCAAACTTGATCTCAAAGTCGAGACCACAAGAAAGTGATGATTGAGAGGATGGCATTCATTAATTGAATAGTCGAACAAAATCTCCTAGACCAAAATGAGTATAATTGGAAAACACCTAAGATCCAAGGTACCTAGAAGGTAACCTTAGGTCGCTTTGAATAAAATTTGGAAGATACAGCAGGATTTGTGTCAAATCAATAATCGATGACGTCCAAAGAAATCTCACTGAATATGTGAGTCAACATAAATCTGACATGACCCGAGCGGCCATCGAATCGATCCTGAAGCTTAAGAAGCGTCGATAGCATGCACTTGTTTGCTATGAGGCCAACTTTCTAAGCCTTTTTTTGAGAAGATTCCCAGCCCGTTTATCATCGTAGAATGGTCTATAAAGTAGGACTATAAGAGTAGCCTGAGGTACTTTTACGCATGCATGTTCCATTCCATGTAGATGGATAGAGATACTTGCATGCAGCAGATGTCCTCTTTGTGCTTCGCTGTGTATATATTTGCCCGAATTTCATTCCAAATCAATTAGTACTAATCGAACAAGCAACTCATATTGGAGCACCCGAATCGATTCTGAGTTTTTTTTGAAAAAAATCATTAGCTTCTCGAAATAAGTTCTGAGGGCGGAGATACTCGAAGACTATCTAGGTAGAAACAATGGTTATTAAACAAGTCTGAAGTGAAATCTGAATGACTGCTTTTGATGTTAGGTGCTGTATAAGTGATGTTGAAGAAGGAGACCAAAAAGGAAAAACTGAGTAGTAAAAAGCAAAGTAAAACTTTACTCTTCAAAATGCTTACTTGCTCATAATAGAAACAATAACAAAGTATAATCCGAATATTGTGCTCTCAATGATGGATTACCTAGGTAACCTTTTAGCTGCTAAATTTTAACGCCACAAATTGAGCCACGGCTGCAACCTCTATGGCTGCCAAAATTCAGCCTGAACGTCTCCATACTCGAACTTTTTCGGTTCCGAGAGACTAAATAGAATCCCACATTATTACCTATAAGGTTTATTCTTTTAACCCCCATTCTCGTCGGCAGCCAAAAACGAGGAAGAAAGAGGTGTAACCGTGTAATTTCGACCAAGGGTGGCATAGACACCTTCATACGCAATCCATGGTGGACCCATTTCCTCGTTCGGGACCGAGAATTGTAGCTCTGCCAAGCTCAGCAGAAGATCGTGCTGCGAGTATCAATCAAAAAGACATTTGCATCGCTACATCTTTACAAAGCCTACCTACTTAGGCAGGTGTCGTAACGAATGTTGCCCAAGCCCAAAAGAATCTCTACTCCGTAATTCAGTACTGGCATCATCCGACCTTCACCGACTTCCAAGTTCACAGTTATTCTGCAAATGGTATTAGAATGATTCGAGCCTTTCTCCATCATCACCAAAAGATTGTGAACCGAATTCCCACCTGCCTAACTTTGTTTCTGAGTTTAAACAGACTTCCTAGACCCTCATGTCTGGGCTCAACTTGCACGCTCGTCTTCTCTTGGTTCCATGTGCAACTTTTAGCTATGTAATGGCAATTGGCAGCCAGGGTCCAACGATCAAGTTATCCATAGATGAGATCGACCTAGTCCTTCAATTATACATAATATCATATCATGGTGCAAATCTTGGCAAATTCTAAATCTGCAACACACTACCGATATTCAGAGTAGCGCCGCTAACACAATTATGTAATTCTTCTGATGTTTCGAACTCGATTCCCGGACGAACATTCTACCCAGCTCAGGACAGAAGCAAGTCTCTTTGGGAAATGGGCAGTAATTGGAGGTCCAACGATACTAAGATAGATCTGATTGATGTGCTGGATAATCCCAGTACACTTTTGACCGTACACTAAGAGAAGAAGGGGGAACAAAAAACACAATCGGACAACTCGGCTATCTACATTCATATCCCCATACTCCGGTACTTCTCTGGCTCACCATCCTTGGCATGGGACTGGAGGCGTAAGTCTCGAGCCCCATAACTCTCGCTGGCAACGATTTCTTAAAGTTACTGATTAAAATGTGGGTTCAATCTTGAGCTTTGATGACCTCGGAAGGGTCAACTTCAATCTTAGCATTCACCAACATATTCTTTCTCTTCAACGATCTATACTTTCCACGCGTTGTGATATCATGCATAACAATCCCATCTACCAGTTCTTGACATGCTCTAGGGCGTTTCAATGACTACATACTTCTGAACAGCTCGATATTTTGGATGTTGTTTCGAAACAGTACAGGATAATGAATAGTTCGCATTTCATGTGTTTACTGGCAGTCCACGCCAAAGAGGAAGCCCTGTGCAATCATTGTGGGGACCGATCGTGGCACCCTGCTAGTCAATATACAGCTTTGAACATGGATTCTGACTTCTCCCATACCTCATCTGGTTTATTTCCGCCCGATATTAATGTGACAAGAAAGAGAACCCTTTGCTTTTTACGTCACTCATAGAGGGTAGGATGCATAGACTCTGAAGATTTTGCTGCAGGGGAGATAGTCCAATTATCTCAAGTGTCAAAATACATGGCTCTAGCTCTATCCCGAAGCCTAGATCCTGGCAACGTCCGATGAGACACCAAGTATATATCTGAAGCATTTTCTCTTCCCATAGGATCTTTCTTTCTATTCTCATCAGCTTTTCACTCGCTAGTGGTATCCTAATTCTCCGTTCTCTACATATCAACAAGTCGCCATGCGTTCTTCTACTTTGGCAGTCACAGCTGCTGTATCCGCTGGCATTGTCAATGCCGCAGCAAATTCTACTCTCAGTGATATCTGCACAACCTCCTACATCCAACAATCCCTTCCGGACCCTGCTACGATTGGCATCACCGTCACTCTCAACTCGGCATCCGTCACAGCTAACGCAGTCTCCAACGCTACCACCACTGGTAATAACTTCTTTCCAGACGCGACAATCAGTTATTGTAATGTGACTTTCACCTATTCTCACACTGGAAAAGAGGATTCAGTACTTGTCCAGTACTGGTTGCCTGCTCCAGAAAACTTCCAGGGTCGCTATTTGTCCACTGGAGGTGGTGGCTATGCGATCAATTCTCAAGACCAATCACTTCCTGGTGGTATTATCTATGGTGCCAGTGCCGATATCACAGACGGAGGCTTTGGAGGGTTCACTAACAACTTCAACACCACTTTTCCCCTTGCCAATGGCACTGCCAACTACGACTCCCTTTTCATGTTCGGCTACCAAGCCCATCACGAATTGAGCTTGATCGGAAAACAGTTCACAAAGAATGTGTTCGGCATGGGAGACAGCAAGCTTTATTCTTACTACCAAGTATGTTTTCCAGTGTCGTTTTCTGTATCGAGAACTTAATTATTGACTATCTTAGGGATGCTCCGAGGGTGGACGTGAAGGATGGAGTCAAGTTCAACGTTACGCTGATGAATGGGATGGTGCAATCACAGGTGCTCCAGCCATGCGATTTGCCCACCAACAAGTTCAGCATCTTTACTCCAATGTGGTTGAGAAAACCCTTGGTTACTATCCACCACCCTGCGAGCTGGATATGATTGCGAATCTTACAATCGCTGCTTGTGACCCTATGGATGGCAAGACAGATGGTGTTGTTGCCCGTACAGATCTTTGCAAATTGAATTTTGATCTGAACTCCACACTTGGCGTGGCATATTCATGTGTTGCAACCCCCGCTTCTACAAACCCATATAACCCTAAACCCGCACTTCCAGTACAAAATGGTACTATCTCGGCTGAAGGTATTGCAGTCGCTGCTAAGATTATCGACGGTCTCCGCGACACTCAAGGTCGCAGGGCTTATTTATCCTATCAACCAGCTGCAACCTTTGATGATGCTGCAACCACATACAATGACGAGACCAACAGCTGGGAGTTGTCTATCAGCTCGCTTGGATCTGAGTTCCCAGTACGCTTTATCGAACTTCTCGATGCCTCTACCTTTGATGCCGGTACCTTCGACAACGTCACCTACGACACCCTTAGAGATTGGATGTACACCGGATGGCAAATGTATGAAGATACATTGCAAACCACTTGGCCCGACCTCACCCCATTCCAAGCAGCAGGTGGTAAAGTTCTTCACTTCCATGGTGAATCAGACAATAGTATCCCTACCGCCTCATCTGTCCGTTATCACGAGTCTGTCCGCTCTTTCATGTATCCCAACATGACTTTCAATGAGAGTACCGATGCCCTCGGCGACTGGTATCGTCTTTTCCTAGTTCCCGGAGCAGCCCATTGTGCTACCAACCCTTATCAGTCAAACGGACCATTCCCTCAAACCAATCTCGCTGTTTTGATCGACTGGGTCGAGAATGGAATCACACCTACTACTCTCAATGCCACCGTTCTCCAAGGTAAGTTTGAGGGAGAGGAACAACAAATTTGCGCTTGGCCATTGAGACCAATGTGGTCTAACAATGGAACTACCATGGCTTGCGAATACGACCAAGCTTCAATTGATAGTTGGATCTACGACTTTGACTCTTTCCCAATGCCAGTCTACTAGATTGTGCAAAAGGGTCATGATTGACGAGTAGATGGCATGAAAGTCATGATTTTACATCCTGCTTAATGAGAATTGACGAGAGCCGGTGGGCGACGTACAAATTTAAAAGCTTAAGCTTCTCCTGTATATAATTTTAGCTTGTGAATACTCAAGTACTATATTTTGTTGATCGGCCGTTTTCTTTCGATATTTTGTGAAGCTCCAAAGATTGGAAAATATAATCTCATACTCCCTGTATAATAAGTGTTTGAGAAACTCCTTTCTCTTGGCAATTTTATTCGCTTCGTTTGCTTGTCGTTCAATTGTCGTTCCTTATTCACCACAGGATTCTGAAGGTGCAATTTGGAATGAACCTTCATACATATCATACTCACTTGCATACTTCAGGCGACAAACACCCTCCAATGTCTGAGATCTTTTGTGACATTGATGAACAAAATTATTCGTGGGATAGATGAGATGGCAACTCTCGAGTGGATGGCGAAACGGTAGTTTTGGGATTGCGTTTATTGGTCATTCCGTGGAAAATCACATAATTATAACTAAGACCGGATAAACACACACCTACGATATTCCTGAACACTGGTTGCCGGGGTGGTCCATGCATGCCCCCTACCCCTTGCTCCCTTTCTAGACTGCCCAAGAAGAGCTCTTTCAAGGTCGTGTAAGCACATCTCGTAGTCCAAAGATAACACAAAGATTTATCTCACTAGCTGCAGGGACAGGGACTGATAACAGAAAAAGGACGTAGAGTAGGAAGGTCTCATTGGCTGCCATTGGCAGTATAAGCTTAAGCAAGGATTAGCGGTTCATTAACCCGTAAATAGCAACCGCCGAAAATCCCTCCGTTTTATTCTTATTTCGAGAGGCCTTCACATGACAGCTGTTGATCGAAGAACAGATTAGCACGAGGGCTTGACGGGGATATCTCTCATGGATTTTGGTTAGCTGATTTACTTGGATACTTTATCAGTACGATTGCACCGGCCGTTAAAGAGACCGTTGATATCTCGGAGATCTTTTGCACACGATCATATAAGCATAAGCGGATGTCTGACAAGGCTTGAACGTACAACGTCCTGATTTTTTGTATTTCTTGAAAGATTTGAAAGGGTCAAATGCGGATCTGGATTCAGGTCGACAATTCCGATAGTTGAAAGATACTGAAGGTGAACAAATTGATCAGATGTCAAATTCCTCGAGTTTTCAGGAAGCTATCCCGGGTTCAAATGAAGTTGGTGTGGATTCGGTATCGTTGACCAACTTGGATTCAACAGAGCACATCTCATCTACTAACATATATTCCAATCATAATGTGACGACTGACATTCACACATCCTCATATGGCCATCATGGTAGTGCAGCAGCAGAACCACAAATAGCCGATGCACCGGGATTGGAGGTAGATTCTGTACGGGTGAGTAGCAAGATGTTGATGTATTATATCAAGACTAATACCCGATTAGTCTTCAAATAATAGTGATGTAGATTCTACCATGGGTGATTCATTCTTGTGGGTAGAATTGTCTATTCATGATTCAAATAGCACGATATAGCAGCTGATACTTGATATAGAAGTTCTACAGCTTCTATACGAGAAAGTGTGTACGAATACGTAGAGGAAAATGGCCGGACATATCACGCATATAATTCGGGAAGTAAGTTTGAACTGACTACGTAATGATTTTGCCTGCTCAGTAGCTGACATGCGTTTAGAGTACATTCTCCCTAATGATGATGCCGAACAAGAGAGATTGAGTAAGTCAAGTAATGCGCGACATATCGTGTGATTAATATAGTTGCATTAATTAATAATCTCAGATCTGCAACATCACTTGTTCTCTTTGTTGTTTGATGGAGTATTGCATCTTGCTCCTCTTCCCTCTGAGCTCCACAATGCTTTAGATATTGGGACTGGAACTGGTTTATGGGCAACAGAGTTTGGTAAGGCCATTTTACCACTCACCCATTCGATATATTTTTAATGATGAAAGCACCTAACTCAATTTTTCTCATTTCTAGCCCAGAAGTATCCTTCAGCTCAAGTAATCGGCACAGATCTCAGTCCAATTCAACCGATCTAGTAACGCACAACACCAATCTAAAACTCCACATCTGATGCTAACAATCGTCTCCAGTGTACCTCCAAACTGTAGATTTGAGGTAAACGACGCAGAAGAACCCTGGAACTACTCTCAAAAATTCGACTACATCCACGGCCGTGCCATGGTCTGTTGTTTCAGTGATCCTGCCGGCGTAATAAATTCTGCCTACGACTTCCTTCATCCCGGCGGTTACTTTGAGATGCAAGTCCCCCAGATGCCTATAGTAAGCATTGACTCTTCGATAAATGGCACCTCTCTTGAAGAATGGGTTCGAGTGTCATGCCTCGCCGTCGAGCGTCGCGGGCGTAAAGTAACAAATTCAAGACATTATGGAAAATGGATGGCCGAAGCCGGGTTCGTGGATATCGTTTAGAAACATTTCTTTTGGCCGTGTAATCCTTGCGTAGGAGGGGAGAAGGAAAGATTGCTAGCAATGTGGACGCGGCAGAATTTGTTGGATGGTATTGAAGGAATGACCATGAGGAATTTGACGGCGGGGCTGGGGTGGACTCCCGAACAGGTGGAAATGTTGTTGGTGGGTGTCAGGAAGGATCTCCAAAATAAGAGGATTAAATTTTATGTGGATGTGTGAGTTTTGTTCTTTTTTAGCTTGGATAATCGTTATGTGTGTTGGGAAGAATAGGGACTGATAATATCTAGGGTCGTCTTTTATGGGAGAAAACCAGGACCGTTGGATTTGGAAAACGGGGAGGATTCCGATTTATTGTTTCATATTAGCCATGCGTGATTTTTTCATGGCGAAACTTCATAGTGTATATATTTCTAGTGTACATATGTTTCGTATTATTGAATTATCGCCTTGGGTTAGCTGTGTGGGTGAGATTTATGGCAAGAATCTATAAATTCAAAACGTTAAAAACATGTTTGAGATTGTTGATTGTGAAATTGAGATGACTATAAGACTGACTAAAGGTCTTCAGAGGGTATAATCGAGGATTTACGTTGAAAATGTCATGCATTTAGCTGGACAACTAGAGCTTTCTATTCGCAAATCAGTCCTACAAATGCATTATTGGAATCACCTGTCATTCAATATCATACCATTCTAGCCCACCTCGCAAAGCTTACATTAGACAAAGTTGATTGGCGCCGTCAAATCAGAGTGAAAGTAACAACATACTATAGAATCCATTTTTATCTCTATATGTGCTGTCTATTCCATGATGTCTATTATATTGTAGTGAGATGTATACAAAGCAGCAAATAAAGAGGAAATCAAACATGATAATTCTTGCAGAGAATATCTATGATGTATGTTTATAGGCCCCGAAAACAGCTTTTCCCTCCCAATTTATTTCCATTCTAGGAATCGTGATAATAAATAGAAAAAAAAGTCAAACAGAATCCAATCTCGATCTAGAAGTACAAACAATAACAATAACAAAGGAAAATACATGTAAAAGGCCTGCCGCCGAAATCCAAAAAAAATACCGGTTACTGAACTGCAGTACCGGATATTCCAAACAAAATCTTTTCATATGTATCGAGATATTATCCAAACGCCCAAGTCTATCATGCGAACCGCTTAGTGAACTGGGTTGGGAAGAACGCAAGGAGTAACTGGAGCGGCCCATCCCAAAAGTCTGTTTGCAACATCGCTAGCATAACAGCTGGTACCCCAGAGTGGTGCGCCGAGATCAGTTCCCTTGACATATGTTCCGGAGTTGTAGATTCTAGCCGCGGCATAGGCACCTTGAGCAGTCTTTGGAGATCCGCTCTGGGTCAAGCATTGTTGCAATCCGTCACCACCACCTACGACACCATAGGTACCAACTGTTCCATCCTTAATCATGCCGGTGATGGTGGCAGCTGGACATTGGCTTATTGGGTTGCCATTCATATTGCAACTGTGTGCACCGTTGTGGTCTTGCATGAGTCCAGGGTTGAAGACCTGTCCTGCTGTAGAGGGAGCGCGAACACAGCCTCCTGATTCTTGCATGACGATTGCAAGGATGAATCGGGCGTCGACACCGGAAGAAGCGGCAACTGAAGTAATGGCGGACTTAATGTTGGCGATTTCAGCGGGAGAGTTGTTGGCAGCACCGCCGAATTGCTTGCAGGAGATAGTCATGACGGTTTGGGAGTTGGCCCACCTGGAATTTCATATTAGCATAAATTTATTTTTTTCACGGTTAAACAAGTGAACATACATGGTCTCAAATGTAGTCCATGCGGAAATAGCAGGCCAGTTGGATCCATTACCGGTGAACATCTTGTAAGCGACAGCTCGCTCGACAAGGTTCTCAGCTGTGGGTTCTGCAACGGGAGTTGGGGCTGCAAAGGCGACCGAGGCCATGGCAAGGAGGGTGATGAAAGCTTTGGAGAACATATTGAATGATGAGTATATACTACTGGAAATGTTCTAGAAGGACTCTGGAAAGGTCTGGAAAGATCGTTGGAAGAAGAGAATGTTTAATTAAAAGGAGTGTATGTGGTAAGTTGGTCACAAAGGAATGTGGATAAAGAGATTTAAGAAAGATGTTTGAATGTTGATGAGAATAGAATGATGTTGGAACGATGGACTATTTGGAACTCTATATACATCTTGAGAGATTTGAAGGAAGGTCAATGAAATGAGACTTCTTATCATGGATGTAGAGGAATATAGAAACATTCTCCATGACAGGACTTGAATCTATTGATGTCGATACATTGGACCATGATACAAAGTATCGCTGAGCAAAAGCACCGTATGGGATGAAACAGCTTGAAAATATGATAAGGCTTAGCTCAGGCACAGGAAATCAGGCACAATCTAAAGAAAGCATCTGGAGTTGAACCCCGAACAATGATCCTTTGATCATAGTGTCGAATCTATCCGATCCTCAAGGGGCACCTGAAGATTTATCCCATTGTGCTATTTATATATTGCGATTTGTCGCGAATTGATTTATTCTCGAAGACTGTTCGATGCCAAGTGACTTCAAAATCGCCAAGTTAAAAGGTTGGAAGATGTTGTTGAAAGAACGAACATTATCCGGAAATCCATACAACAAAGAGACGTCAAAAGCCTAAAGAATTGTTTCTCGAACTCTCCGATGCTAGTGTCTTGCCGAGAAGTACACTGCTGTAGCACAATTTTCCCTTGTATTAAACAACATTGCGCAATTACAGCAGTCAGATATCTTCACGTGTTTTCACTCCTACTCCTCTAAGCTTAATTTGCCCATCGCAATCCTCAAACAAGGGATCAGAGGGTCTTGTTGAATCCACCATGATAAGACGCCACACTCATATGTGCCAAGAACTGCGGGATGAATTCAAGTGATTCGCTTTGCTGCATCTACTAAGCGAGAAAGGGGAAGGATTCAAGGTGACATTCACCGAGGCCTAGTGAAATTACAAGTCTGGGGATTGAAGAAAATTTATTCAGCGATGAAGAAGAATAATAATTGTGGAGCCGAGAATAGGTTTAAAGTTCTTATATTTCCGAGATATTAAGATGCGGGGATGTGGCGATGCTTTGCTTGAGTCGTAGCCGCATTGAAAATGGCTAGCAGAAAGTTTCACGTTGACGTGAGAATAAGGCTGAGTGCTACCATTTAGAGTACACATAAATAGGAGGGATGTAATTTATCGTGAGCTAGATGTAAGGTAACATTTTACTTTCCCGTGACAATCGTATAAACTACACGACTTTTGTATGTTGTACTGGGAAATTGGAAGGAAGGGACGAAAATATCCATTTGTCAAGCTCCTACACAATGGAGTGATAAATTAGACGTCGACGAAATCAAGAGTGTCACAGCAATCTAGGATTGCATAGATGTAGCTAAGCCTTTTGATGCAAGAAATTTGAATAGAAAGGGTAAAATCGATCGCAAAATTTGCAGTCGACATTCATCGTGCAATCCCATCATGTATGTGTGATCACATCATACAATATCACGGTATGAAGTGCTTAAATTCTCCTGATGACAAGCTTTCCGACAAGATATTAGATAGCCCTATTCTGAAAGAACCAGATTGCGTTTGTGGTCAATGTAGAATATTGATCACTGGATCTTGGAATTATTCCACAACGCGGACGACTTACTTTTAGAGCATAAACGAATGTTAGAACCGAGAGAAGATGCTTAGGCACAAGCATTAATTCATACGTGAATAGTGACTGCTGATTCTTTATTGGTATTCCCTTTCAACTAATTCAATAACTTCATGATAAATGTTCTCGCAAAAATCTCAACAAAACAATGCCCCCAAACTAATCCCATTACGATATGTCCAGCCCAGATTCTATTGGCCATTACGTATCCCTGTAGAAATAAATGATGATGTTAGATTTGCCGTTTCCCGATTCCAAGCTTCAAGAAGTGATTATCTGTTTCCACACGAGAGAATTTTTGCATTAAGCTGAGGTATCTCTTTCAGCCAGTTTCTTAACGACGTGCCCACAGCAAGAACACCCGTTACCATGACCACAGCATGTGCACTTTGTTTCAAAGTCAGTTCTTTGACCTGTTCTTGCCTCTTCGTGCTGGTCGTATGTCGACTGTCCAACTGTATCTGCCCAGGCTTCAATGTAACGGCTGTTCTTGTCGATCCAAATCTCAATATCTAGCTTAGTAGCTCTGACCGGCCAGTCTTCGACGCCATGATTCTCCTTCATCCAATCCTTTATTTCTTGCAAAGCAAAGGTCCGAACAATTTCTTGCGGAGGAACCCTGAATAGCAACAGATACTCATGGTCGAAAAAAGAGTTTTTTTTGCCTCTAACATTGTCATACGGTGTTTTAACCTGATAATGAGCAATCTCCTCAAGCATTTTGATTATTGGCATCTTAGCTGCGACCTTAGCACGAGCATTCATGAGTGTGATCTTCACAGTCACAGGAAGATCTGGATGTTTTTTCAGCTGTCTTTTTATCAAAGCGGGTATGCGAATAGTGGCAATCTCATGAAAAGATTCGGTGGCTGAGATGTATGATGTACGGTGCCGACATCCAAAATTTGCATGATATGTAATCGTCAAGGCGCGAATTTCTTCTGAGCCAAGCAAACATTGTGCAGCGCCAGAGAGAAAACCCACACGCGGATCCTCGATTTTAGACACGCTTTGAGAGTCCCATGCTCTCCAGAGCTGACCTGATGATGGTATTCTTGTTTGCGATGTAACGCACCATGAGTGTTTATCTTCTTCTGATACCGACATCGGCGCTGTCTTTCTGTTGACTGGAGCTGACGGATCAGAAAGTTTTTGTCTCTTACGACGTGGCTTGGACTCATACTTTTCATCACCACTGTCCCTATCACTGTGGGATTCGCCGTATATCCATGGACGTCCTTCTGGAGGTGGAGCAGTGCGGAGCAACTTTTCAACTTCTTCGAAACCGACCGGATAATCTTTGCCATTCTTTGACTTCTTTCGTGTTTGGCACCTCTGAGCATCATGGTATTTGTGTTGGAGCTGAATGATCATGTAAAGAAAAGTCTTCGTTTTTGGTGATTGACCAAGGCGTTTGATTTCATTTTCGAGTGTCTCAGCGAGCGAGTAAAATGTCTTCGCCCTGATTTCAGCTTTCTCATGTGGTGCAGGATCATCTGAAATGGCATCAGGTACACCAATGCTTGCCAAAACTGCATCACCAAGCGGCTGAGGCTCATTGGGGTTCTCAGGTGCAGTTTCACTGTCTCTGTTAGAGTCAATTTTAGAGAAAGAATCTGTAGCTATATCTTTGTCAGCACGATGATTAAGATCAGACGGTGAAAGATTACCTTCAGTGGTGGACTGTTTCATTATAGAGTCCCTTCTCATATCATTTTTCAGAAGGTCAAGATCTTCGCCACTCTCTGTTGCGCCTGGCTCTGACAAGTCACCATGATGCTTGTCAGACATCTTCTAGAGAAGCGTCTTCAAATGATAAGATAGAGTTTCAAGACGCGATCGAGCAGATTTGGATTTGATGATGATCGAATACTGAAATATTTCTCAATTAGGCGATGACAGTCCGCTTTGTGGATATGTTGTTAAGATCAGCAGTGCTTTCGTGGAATGATACAACGATGAACCAAATCGATTCTCGAGGTCCCTTGGTGTCTCAAGACAATGATAGATCTGCCGATATAAAGGAGATATATGGCCACCTGCAGAATAGTAGATGTGTGAGACTGCTGTTTGTGAAAACTCGAGATACGCAGCGACGCTATGAATCTTGCTGTTGAGTAATTGAGATCGTGGTGATGGATAAGATTAAAGATAACATAGAACGATATGCAGCCAAGTTATACTATCGATACCAGGCGAAGATCGTGGGATCGTCGAAGAACAGATCAAACTCTTGGACTGGATGACTTGCGAGATTGTATTTCGACGTCCTGACGTAGCAAATATCAAAAATTAAGTTATGGATTGGACTAGATATGAATTTTTGAGAAGAAGTGATGGGGATGAGAAAGTATTTAAGGTAAAAGTTCCGTCGTCAATCAGGGAGAGGGTACCCGACGAGAAAAAGTTGTAGGGAAGAAGAAGTTGTCAGTGGAAAAAAGGGCGACAGTGATGGAACAAATAACTCAAACCTCTAAGGCTGTGGTGAATCTCAACAGGACCAAATACATCTCCAGCTTCAAAGTTGAAATGAAGCTCCATTTCAAAGGTGAGAAAGCGGAGTCGAGATGAGAAATCTGTCAGACAACAGTTCTGACGTTTCTTGCGTCTAGCCTTCAGTACGCCTTGCATCATCGCCACACGACGCATCATAAACATAGCATCAAGTTTATATGTACTCGAATCTGAAGACCTGCTGAGATTCTATTAAGATTGAGAGGTATGAGGCTCTTCGAGCAATGAAGCTTTCAAGCATCTCTACCTTGACCATGCCCAAGTAGCTTCCTGCACCTTATCTGATTACAGGAGCAAGTTACTAGCTGCTCGTACTTCGAGCTTGAACAAGATATGTACATGACAATGTGTAGCTGAACATTATATAAAGCATGCTTTTCATATCGATCACATCCAATGCAGTTGTCCTTTCCCTGGTTGCTTCATGGAATAGCCTCGTGTTTTTAGCAAGGCATTGCAATTGCATTCATAAGGCCAAAAAATCACCGTGAATATTACAAAAACATGCAATGATAAATTCCATACCCATTAATTATATCAATCCACTCGAATTGATGATTGTCATCGCAAGCAAAAACAAAAACACAGTTGATGAAGCCAAGTACGTATCCCTTACCCTTGCCCAGATTAAACGATGAAACGCTCCCTAGCGTTCGGAACATCATTCACTCCTCCAAACCAAAAAGTAGTCGTATTATTCCCCAAGACAGCCTTTCCTCTATTTTTCTCACACACACACAATGATTTTGCGATCTACATTACTATTATAACATTGCAACCCTCAAGATGGTCGTTAATCGCGATGGTAGGTTTCTTTTCCTATTTTCCTAATCTGCGACGACCTAACTAATATCCCTAGTTTCGTCCTGGTCTACATCTCATCTCTTGGCAGAATTAGCACGACGACGACAACAACAACAACAAGATGGATCTGGAGTCCCAGAGAAACCCGTGTGCGGCTCGGGGGTCAAGGGTAGTTATAATACGTCGGCACATGTGTATGCGCTGGTGCTAATACTTGTACTGAGTATAATTGGTATGCCACATTACCCTTTCCCACCTTGTGCCATCTAACATCTACTCGCACAGCATGTGGATTTCCCCTGATTTCTCGCCGTTCCTCGAAATCCGAAGGGCCGAATCGTTTTATATTTCTCTCTCAACATTTCGGAACCGGAGTCCTTATAGCTACAGCATTCGTGCATTTACTACCAACAGCGTTCATGTCCTTAACGGATCCATGTCTGCCCTATTTTTTCAGCGATGGATATCATCCTCTAGCAGGACTTATTGCAATGTTCAGCGCACTAGTAGTTGTAGGACTAGAGATGTTTTTAACGACTAGAGGGGCAGGCCATTCACATTCACATGGAGGGGCCTGGGATGTTGTGCCCGGTGGGGAGAATGAAGGAGCACAAGGAAACGGGAGCGCTAAGAAAAAGGGGAAGCAAGCGAACGGTAGATTAGGAAAGATTGGTCTGAATCGTCGGCCGCAAGATATAGCCTTGGAAGATATGGGAGAATTCGAAGGACTCGTGGCAGGAGTCTCGCCCCTCCCTGTTTCAACGCCTCAAACTGGACCTACCGAGAGCTCCGAGCGCAAAAAATACCAAGACGTCAATGTCTCAGACGACGATTCTGATCTTGACCTCGAACTCGATGAGCTGGATGATCCCCTCTCAAAAGCTCCTACACATTCCCCACACGACCCAGAGGCCAGCTCTTCTCCCCCAGTCTCGGCAGAAGATTCACAGAAACGGCAAATACTGCAATGTCTCCTCCTTGAAGCAGGCATCCTCTTCCACTTCATTTTTATTGGTATGGTCATCTCCGTAGCCACTGGCCCTCCTTTCGTCGTATTTCTAGTCGCAATCGCCTTCCACCAATCCTTTGAAGGACTTGCACTTGGGTCTCGCATCGCCGCTATAAATTTCCCCTCCTCTTCTCCTCGTCCCTGGCTCATGGTTCTCGCATATGGAACCACGACGCCAATTGGCCAGGCTATTGGCCTCATTGTACATAATTTGTATGATCCGCATTCAGCGGCTGGACTCTTGATGGTGGGTTTCATGAATGCTATTAGCAGTGGATTATTGTTATTTGCGGGATTGGTACAATTGTTGGCCGAGGACTTCTTGAGTGATAAGTGTTATGGCATTCTCAAGGGAAGAAGGAGATGGGAAGCTTTTGTGGCAGTTCTGGGAGGGAGTTGTTTAATGGCGTTGGTAGGAGCATGGGCATAGGAACTGGATTGATGTGTCTCCATTAAAAATAGGGTGTGGATTGTTTCCGTATTTCTTTATCATCATTTCCATGTCCCATGTTTTGATTGGGCGTTACTTGGGTAGGAAGAATTGCATTGAGCGTGGGCACGGCATGGAGTGCAGGTTTTGGGATAGACATAAACTGGTAGCAGGTTTGACAATATACCACAGCAATACATACTGTACCCGAATGATCTGGAGCTTGACTGATGGCTTCCGTATTCGTTCTGTGACTAGTCATTCCTTTGGTGAGATAATTTCAACATACGGATTTGCGGTCAGCTAACACATTTTCAATTAAGCTGTTTTGCAAAATGCGATAATTCGTTGGATCAATTTAGTGGAGCCGTGGAAGGGTAAATCTTGGATTCTGGAAACTGCATTGTTGTCGGTATTCCGTCTAGGCTTCTTGAGCCAATATGGCACTTGCTCAACCCCTATAATATCTCCTCGAGTTTCATCCTGCAGTCCATCCAACTGTATTCGCGTATCGACCGAGTGTCAACCAAACTTTTTGTCCTATCCAACCACAATCATAAGCACATCACAAATTCGTCCAAAATCTCGCATCATTGGTAGGAAGCTGAATCAATTTTTCATAATCGACCGGCAAGTCTTAGTGTATGTAAGTGAAGTAGGCCTAACGCAATTATGCAACGCCCTTCCATCCATCCGTGACTTCCATCCATTTGACATTGTGAACCCCGAAAAAAGAACAGCCCTATTTACATGACGACACCAGAGTTGGAGGCAATACGCTGATACTTGGTTAGTTGCCAGAATTCACATGACAAGATGCAGAACGTCGTGACTTACTGGCCATAATTCAGCAGCTTCCTTTCCGACTGGTCCAGTGATGGCGGATCCCTTCATTTCTCCCTTAGGGTTGACAATCTGTAGGAAATTCGTCAGCAATTATTTCATCCTCTCACTCAGATTTCGTAATTTGTCCTCCAAATCCAATACATCAAGTCGTGTTTATCGACCTTCTCAACTTGAATGTTCCGTCCGCATCCCTGCCCAAATAAATTTATAAAGAATTCTCTACTCACAACACCGGCGTTGTCCTCGAAGTACAAGAAAACACCATCGGTTCTCTTCTATGTCTTTGACTGTCTAACGATGACAGCTGGCATAACCTTTTTTCTTAATTCAGGCTTTCCCTTCTTGACGGTTGCCATGACCATATCACCGACACCACCGGCTGGAAGACGGTTGAGACGGGCACCGATACCCTTGACGGAGATGATGTACAAGTTACGGGCACCGGAGTTGTCGCAGCAGTTCATGACGGCTCCGCTATTTTTCTTGTCAGTATTTGCGCTTCATTGTGTTGCGAACTCGATGAAGGGTTGGTTCGCATAATCAGGAAATATATCGTGGTCGAATTGTTCGATATTGCAGATTGCGGGGCGTGAAAATTAGAGTGAAAACTCACACTTGGATTCCGAGAGTCATCTTAAGCTTGCCACCAGGGGCTCCACGTCTATTAACACCATCACATTAGTTTTCAATCCCTTTAAATTTCATTCTCCTGTCGCATGGCCTCAATAATCCAATGCCATCCTTAAAACCAAGCTTCAATTCTCCCAATTTCTTATCCTTCAGACTTTTCCCCCTCATCGAAGTTCCGGCGCATTTCCTCCACAAATTGACTCCACCAGACCGTAATGATTGTGAAAAAGGCAAACTCACGAAATCTTTGCCATCTCGACGGTATTGCTTTCGGTATACTGAAAGGGTCGAAAATGTAATTTGTCGAATTAGAGGTTGTCGTCGGTCGGTATTATTTCGAGGTTGAATTGCAAAAAACCCATTTGGTAGTGGAAACCCTAATCTGAAATAAGCGAAAAAAGTATGATCCACTTTACATTGTGAAAGTTACAGAATTTCTTCTTCGCCCTCGTGAGTTCAACACCAGCATAATTCTGAACACTTATCATTCTTATATTATTATTACAGAGTAAATGTTTATTCTAATGCTAATGGTCCACATTTGTCAAGTTTCTGGCATTCACGACTGAATTCAATCTTTTTTACACCAATACTCCCAAAATATTGCTTTCCTTCACAATTTCATTGCCAGTTGATGAATAATTCATAGCTTGTTTAATTACAGTCAAATATATTGAAATCCCTTTTCATCCTAATAACACCAAAGTATTAGTATACTCTCCAGGTAGAGGCAGCTAGGTCCGGGGAAACAGAGACAGCGTGAGCTGCAAGGATCCCATCTCCATAAAGTATCATAGTCTGCGAGAATTCCACGCCCTTGTGAATTCCTTGTCTCGTTCGCCATGTACGCCCTGCTCAATTTACCATCCCTCCTACATATGACTGAAGACTTACAAAAGGAAATTTATGCGAAGATTCAAGACCGATTGTCGGACTTGAAGCTCGTCAAGATTAGTACCGCTCTGAAGGACATCATACAACGCGAATTCCAGACGCGTCCGTTGTTGTATATATTAATTCATCGGACTGCCGTTCGCCTTAGATTATTTGTGTATTCCAATGTAGAGAATTGCTTGCCCAGAAGAGCATAGGCATAGAGCAGGATTTTAAATTCTGAATCCGTTTGAAATCCAATAACCCCATAATTTCGAAAGCAGACGTAGTTGGAACAATATCAGTGTTCTTGGATTTACTCATGACTGAGTCTGCTCGGCGGTTTCCTTACTTGCTTCTGCTGTCACATTGGCATCTTGTCGTTCGGTGTCGCTTTCTTGCTTTAGTATAACAGGGTCTGCTTTGGGAATGGTTGTTTCGGGTACGATTTGCTCGCTACTAGCAGCAGCTTCAGTATCCGTAGCAATGTTGGCCTTGGGAGGGTCTTTCGCTGAGGCTGTTTGGGGCACAGGTGATTTTTCGGCTTTTTCTTGAACCAATGCCACGGTCGTGGCTTCAAGCGGTTCTGCCATATCAATATCACCTTCGTCGTCAACAATCGGCTTAGGTGAGTTTGAGCGAGATGGGGCATTCGATGGGCCTGCTTCAAGGGTTTCGGCAGCTGCGACATCTTGGGTCTTTTGCTCCATGAGCTCTGCATTAACTTTTGCGTTCGCTTCGGTTACAGCTGTTGGTGCATCTTCAATCTCGTCGTGAACTTCAATTTCGGGAGTGGGAACACCACTGTCCATTTCAACATCGGAGTAAGTGTGGTTGCGCTGTTTTACTTGTCCATTCTGAGCAAATGCGCCATTTGCAAGATTTGCTTCTTCTTCATCGCCTTCGTCGAATTCATCATCCCGGGCCACATGCTTATCGTTTCGGTGCTTGGTATGACGAACATCCATGTTTTCGTCTTCATCGGCGTCAGCCATAATATCGTCATCTTCGTCTGTTGCTCCGGTTAGGGTAGTACGGGGTACATCTTGCATTTGTACAGATGGGGCATGAGCAGTTCTCTTCAGATTCTCGATGACTTGGATTTTGATCTTTTCGAGATAATCTTTGGAATTAGCGTTCTCCATATTAGAGGCTCGAACATCAAGTTCGTAATCAGGGCCGTAATACTAAACATATGTGTCAATTCAAGATATTTTCAAAAAGATCCAGCAGGAACCATACCTCGTAATACTCGTTGTAAGGAAGTACGGGGTCCATTTCCTTGCCAACTAGAACCCCGGTCTCAAATGCCCAAGTTCGTGCTACATTACGCATAGTATACCCACCTCCTCCCAGCACTAAAGTGGGCTTGTTAAAACTTTTGACAAATTGAACACAATTCGCGTGGCCTCTCATGCTCAAATTGAAACATCCCAAGCGATCACCTGAAAGACTGTCTCCGCCACACTGAAGAACGATCGCTTCTGGTTGATAGTAATCCATAACACTCTGGATAACAGGCTCAAAGATAGACTTATAGGTGACATCGTCGATGCCGTCACGAAGTGGGAAATTTACTGCGTAGTTCTTGCCTTGTCCAACTCCAATATCTCGTAGTTCACCAGTCCCAGGGAAATATTCACCATATTTGTGGAATGAAACTGTCATCACTCTATCTGTCGTATAGAAGGCTTCCTCGACACCGTCACCGTGATGAACATCGATATCAATATAGAGAACTCGTTTCTTGAAGCGCAAGAGCTCTATTATGCCGAGAACAATGTCTTAAACTAGATTAGCACGATATCATTAATGCGGAGAAGAGAATTTCTACCATTTACATAGCAGAAGCCACTTGCTTCACTTTTCTTTGCGTGATGTAGCCCTCCGGCCCAATTGATAGCAATATCGCACTTTGAACGATTTAGACGAGCTGCACCCTCCATACTACCACCAGCGCTGATTCCACAGAACTCGAACAGTCCATCGAAGACAGGACAATCATCGCCGACGTTATATTTCCCTTGTTCCTTAGCGAAAGAATCCATGTTGTCGGGAGTGACTCTCTGAAGAAATTCGATGTATTCATCGGTATGAAATTGGGTCATTTCGTGCCGGGTTGCTGGTTTTGCTCGCTGTCAAGCACCGTTAGTACATTATTAAAATGAAGTCTACTTGAATCATTTGATGCTCGCCCTTAAATTTGCAATCGCAAATGGGGTAGGTGATGGTATAGCAATCTTGGGGAAGGGCGTTCTCGATCACAACTTACATAAATCTCCATTTTCTGGTAAACTCCATAATTCATAATCAAACTATGCGCCAAACGTATTCTATGAGGCTTCATAGGATGTCCTGCAACATAAGCATAGTTTCCGACATCTGAATCGTAAAAGTATGCGACCCTCTTTTTGGTGCTTGGCCCATTCGACACCGGATCTAAAGGCGCGAAGGAATTCGACATATTGGATGAGTTTGTGATTGTAACCACCAAGAAGTAACTCGAAGTGTAGGATCGATCGGATAGTTGATAATTGTCGTTGAATTGAATAAAATGTTGGGTTAGATTTACATACAGAGTTGTGGTTGTTGAAGGGCTATTTGAGACGAGGCAGAAAGAATAAATGGGAAAGACATCCGTGGGAGATAAAAAGGTGTGAGAGAGCTTATAGCAGGGGTCAAGCAATGATGACCGAATGTACTAAAAAAACAATCCTGTCGCTCATTGGATGAGTGCCACTGTCGAGGCTATATCGCAAGGCTGAACAGTCATGTGCTGTTGATTACATAATGAATTTACCCTTACGAACTTCATGCGCGTTTCTAAGCTGCCTTAAGTTGGAGCTTCACAACACCATCTAATACTTTGACACTTTTCGTTTTCAACCTCATCATCCAATTTTCTCGAGATACCCTTCTTTTATTTACTCATAGATTGCTCAAGTCGCAATGGATAGACTAAATCAGTTATTGGCCAGTGGCGGGCCTATGGCAGGCGGAAGTCCAGGTGGAGGTGTAAGCTATACTGTTTCCAAAATCCAGCACGGCGAGCTTGATTATCTCGAGGATTGCTAAGAAAGTAAACTAACATAATTCTTAGGACAATCCTGGTTTGATCGATAACTCCGAAACTGTATATATCTCTTCGTTGGCACTACTCAAGATGTTGCGACATGGCAGAGTTGGTGTTCCCATGGAAGTTATGGGTTTAATGTTGGGAGAGTTCGTGGATGACTTCACAGTTCGAGTTGTGGATGTATTTGCTATGCCACAAAGTGGTACAGGTGTCAGTGTCGAGGCAGTAGACCCAGTATTTCAAACAAAAATGATGGATATGTTGAGACAGACAGGACGGTTCGTATACCTTTCCCTTCTCTAAAATTCGTAAGGTTCTAACCTCATATCTCGCAGACCGGAAACCGTTGTTGGCTGGTACCATTCGCATCCCGGTTTTGGCTGCTGGTTATCATCTGTCGATATCAACACTCAACAATCATTTGAGCAATTGACACCTCGAGCTGTTGCCGTCGTTGTCGATCCTATTCAATCCGTGAAGGGAAAGGTCGTTATTGATGCTTTCCGTCTCATCAACCCACAATCACTTATGCTCGGCCAAGAACCTCGTCAAAGTACCTCCAATTTGGGACATCTCAACAAACCTTCTATCCAAGCGCTCATTCACGGTCTCAACAGGCATTACTACAGCATAGGAATCGACTATCGCAAGAATGCCTTGGAAGAGAGTATGTTACTGAATTTACACAAGCATGTATGGACCGAAGGTCTGCAGATGGATGATTTCAGAGTCGAGGGAACTCGCAATACCGAGCGATTACAAAAGCTAGTTGGACTTGCTGAAGGCTATGAGAAGCGTGTCAAGGAAGAGACTGAGATGACAAAAGATCAATTGAAGACTAGATATGTTGGAAAGGTTGATCCAAAGAAGCACTTGGAAGATGTTGGCCAGAAGCTTATCGAAGATAACATTGTCTCGGTTTCGAGACAGATGATCGATAAGGAGGCCTCTGCACCATAGGAAAAGAACGGAGCAAATGGCCACGCACCACAGGACATGGATGTTGACGAAGAATTGTAACGATTTCCATATGATACTGTATAATAGGCGTTTGGCTGCTAGTTAGAGCTTAGCATAAAAATCTCTACAATGACATAGTTGGTCTGGAGGTGGAGTTAATGCAAGCTTAGTTCTGGTCCTCTACTTATTCTTTCCTTTCCTGATTATGTGATACGGTAATTCTCGCAACATACACCCGAGACATTGGGGAAGACTGACGTTAGGGAGACCTCTTTTATCGAGAAACTGTTATAATGTCATTCTCTTAATAAAGCCCGGGAGATGTTCTAGTTTTTGACAGACAAATGCTTCTCGAACGATTGGCATGTTTGACACTCAAATTCAAGAAATCTCAATGAAAATGGGAAAGGAGAGTATAATAGATAGTTCTGTTGCGAAGAGTGATTGCTCTTACACCATAAGTATTTTGAGTTCGTATTTTTGTTGCGACATTCTACTTGTTCAAGCTAGCTAATCGGCTGGTTGAGAGGAGGTAGTAGGCATGTTTTCTTGACTCACGTTTATACAGCAAGTATGTCATTTTCCGTGTAGATTATACCATGCTCTTTCCTTCATCATCAGGGTTGAAATGGTGATTTGTACTGTGGCTCAAGTGTGGTAGGCTGGATTCGCGCAATGCGGTAGTTTTGTCTGAAGAAGTTGGAGAGGGAGTTTACTCGAAGTCGGAACAGCTTTAGTAATGGAAATCTCTGAGGGATGGGAGAAAAGGTGTTTGTGAAAACTTGATATAGTTCCATGCTTCAGAATAGCTGATTAGCAATCAAAAACTCGTACTGTGCAATGGTGTGATGTTAGGGGAAAGAGGCCCTCGGTCCACTGCTCTGTCAATCTTTGAGTTCTAGAACTTGGGACTCGAGGTTTGGTAAGGAGGACCTTCCTAGGCATCTCGGGTTAGGGGCTGAAAGGGGTTATGGAAGGACGTCACCAGGTATAATTTATGATGACCCGACGGTGCTTAATCCTCGGTGTCTGGGTGGGAATGTAAGAAAATGTGAATCTCGGAATGGGTCGTGTAGTTACCGGCCGGACTCGTCAACGTGAGAGTTCGGCCATACCACTTTGCTTTATTTCCCAAATTGCAAAACCTTCATATCGCGAGTTTAATATCATAAAACTCATTAAAGTAGACATATCGTTCAAATGGCCGATATAATCATCACCCCCGTCCCCATGGGTGGCGTAGCTTAGCGGCGATAACAACGTGCACTTGGTGTGCATCTATCAAGTAAATAATTCCCGTTCGAACCCATACTTCCTCATCAAAGACCCCCGCAATTACCCGAAATTTACCAGATGGTGGTTCCGAGACCCTTGCTGAAGCCAAAGTTCCCAGCGATCGACAATCAATGAGTTGAGGTCCCCGCGTGGCGTTGGTTGTGGTATCCATACAACCATGCCTTTCAATCATGCTGATTGAACCATGCTGAAGTGTGTGGTCGTTGAGTGACGAACGTCTCCATTAAAAATTCGCTATCGTCCCACTCGCTTGGAATTTATATCTTTTATTTGGCGCGGAGTTACCTTCATTACCGTCTAATCACGGAACGGCACGGTACATTGGTGGATTGGCTGACCAATGTTCCAATCTAGATTTAAGCTGAAAAGGCGAACCGCGGGTAGCGCGTGCTACCTGAAAGTCCGATTTGGGTGAGGCGGGGCACAGTGGTTCTTGAGAATTGATCTCTCCATACTGCTCTAAAAGCCCTTGATTATTGGACTGTGAATGCTCAGAAAGCCGGTCCCCGAAGAAACGGAGAAAGACATATATGACATTCGAATTAAGTATAGCTCGACGGCTCATTGCAAGGAGTCAAAGGCAGGAATCTTGATCCAATTATTGAAAACGCAGATCATTATGATGCCCACGTTTTCGATTAGTATGAGAGCAGGAGTCGAAATCATTCAAGGCGTATGCAAGTCCACGTAGGCGTCCCCAGGACATTATTTCTTGTGTCATTGGTCGTTTTCAGATCTGCAGCTATCTAGTTCCCAGTCACGGGACTTTCTCTTGTGGTGGTTGACTTTCATAGCTTTCTTGACTTTCTGGTCCGGCAATCGCATGGCTGAATAAAATCTGTATGAACGTGTGCTATGCTCCATGAATTCATCAATTGGAATTATCGTATCTGGGACTTCGTACCTGGTTGATTCTCGACATATGATATTCGACAATATCTTATGAAGTTGCGTCGGCTGATTACCTCGTTACCGCTTCCAACCCAAATTGGTAGGCATATTATAGCCAGTTAATTTTCCTAGGATCGAAGAGCCCGATGCAGAAATTCGAGTCAATAATTGCCAAACGAATTGGTGTATTTGTTGTGTGATGATGACCCCCAATATTCAGAGCCCTGTCAGCAAAAAAAGCCCGATACCTGGGTGGTGGCAGAGGGAGCTGCTAGGAACTACTATGATATGATTCCATAAATTCACTCCCACATTCGAAGCTGGTAGTTTGTGAAAGCTCGATTGGTCCTATGAGAAGCCTGGCTGCATGATGACTGGGAGTAAATTGATTGGGGGCGTAGAGATGAAGTGGAAATCTAACTTGTAAGTATGTTTCCTATGATTCTGATAATACTTCGAGACACCAATAATTGCACCACAACCACTCAATCACTGTCGTCCATCGGAGTACATGCTTATTTCTGTTCACGAAGTGGCCCGCGAACACAGTCAGACTAGGAAATAATTTCTGATCCTTTTCTTAGTGCTACACCTGAAACATTCTGGGAATCTTCGGTGGGATACAAGATATTAGGCTGCGAATGTAAACTGGAACCATGACTGAGGTAGGGCTAAGATGTGATCAGCGAAGAGCCTAACATTTTATGTAAGAGAATCGATTCGTGTATTTCGTTGATGTTGGCCCAATTGTGTGAGATGAGATATCAGGTTCTCCAGCGACCGGAATGCGGATACTTATGTTGTGCGACAGATAGCTGGGTGCTTCGATCCCGTTAACTGTAGGCAAGGATGCTCGAATCGACTTTTGCACATATCAAAACACGGACGAGGAAGCACTGAAGACTGGAATATATTGGTTCTTTTCATGCACAAGCATCTGGGCATCCACACATCATCGAGTACGCAAAGAATATGCACCAAAGAGGCGTAGATGTGGATCTTCTCCTGTGGTGACTCTGGCCCTAGACCTAGGTGTAGATAAGAATCTGACTGGTGATTTCTGCTTTGAGTAAGAGGAACTTCAACACTAGGCTTCTTGCCTATGATGTAACTCGGATATGTTTGATATCTTTTTTGTTTGCAGCGAAGATGATTTCCTAGTAGATAGATCTGACCCAACGACTACCCAGTACGTGCATGAAGTTCGCGAAACCGTGGGTCAATTTTGGGAGACGGTCATACCATTGGTTCACTGCCGACATCCAGGTACCGTGATGTGAAATGATAGACTTGTGTCCCTTGACAATTGCTATTTCGGCAATTCGCTCTGCAGTGCTTGAGGTCAATGATCAGAGTAAATGGCTTTAATTCCGGTTGGATGATATAATTGTACCACAGCACGATATCATTATCTTCCTTACAGCAAGCTAATGCAGTGTAATGGTGGGCGAGATTGACGCCCTAATGGCTCCATAACGTTCCGCACATCGAACACGAAGATGAAAAGGCACCAGTGCAGATTGAATATTCCGAAGTCTTTTCGACAACACATCTGTTTCCTGCATATTGAAGGTGATCGCGTGATAGTCAGGGATGAGGCGGAGGGGGGCAACACATTTGAATGTCACTGTGCCTTGAATGTGACCTGAATGCAAAGAGTAAGGCATGTGACTTCTTATTCGATCAACGATAGGCAAGGCACTTCTTCTTCTCTGACCGCTCGATATATATATTTGTGATTGTTCGATGTCGTATAAACTCTCGAAAGGGAATCTCCGATATAAGGGCCCGAAGGAGGTATCTACGAAAGGAAACATGCGTATTGCGAGACTTGTCAACGTCATCCAACCCCTATATCCTAGACGCTTCGTATCGAAATCCCTAGTCCTATTTTCCCTGCTCCCTCAATTACTAAAATAAAATTGACAAACCTAGCAACTGGGAAGAGGCATTTTCCAAAGTGAAAAAAAGCTATGATCGGGTATACCTTCTTTCTTATTTAGGTTAAAAACACTGGGAGTAACAACATCGGCAGGCCCCTCCTGCTGCAGGTTGTCCGATGCGGTAGTGATATAAATTACTTGATTGGCGTGAAGCAAAAAAGGATGAGGGGATGTGGTTGTAGGGATTATGGAAGGATTGTAGAAAAATCCTACAATCTTTTCGACCAACTCTTCTCAACCTTTACCTTTCTAACAATGCCCTTCTCAGATACATGTACCCCATACATTACCCTTCGACGAATAATATTAAATGTAACCTAAACAAAATCAACAAGGTATACCTGTAGAAAAACGAATGATCGAGAATACCCGAACAATAGAGCATAGTCCAGGGCAGGGCTTTGCATACTTATGACCAGTCAACCACTGCCTTTCTTTCGTATTCTTCGGTGATTCACCTGGTCGATTCAAAGTTGACAGGGCGAGCAGACAGCCAAGATGTAACCTTACCAAATCGCATGTGTCCTACCTACCTAGCAATCCATTCTCAAAAACAAAGGCACAAACCGATAGCCCCTACCTTTGGTCAATGTCAACCTTACTTGAGTACTCGGAATTCCGGATACTCGAAATGAGATGAATCAGAGTGGTCGAGGCGTGCACATACCTTAGAGGTATCTAAGGTACCTTAACTTAAGGGTATCTACCGAGGCCGATCACAATCAGACTCGCTGTATCATTCCCGAAATAGCAAAGGATCACACGGGAAAGCTAAGGCATATCCTCACATACTGAGTTCTTGTTTCAGATGATAGCTGGTCTGATTTCCCGTCTGATGATGATGATCTGCAACATAAACAGCATTTTGTCTTAGTATATTTGACATTGACATGGGAGACCACTAAGCGAGACTTATCCTTGATTGCTGGCGCATAGGGCGTGTATATTCAAAAGTTAGACAAAAGTATATTCGGGGAAGTCGGAAGGTTGCGACTTTATCTTAGACATTTAAAAGTGGTACGATATAGTCGGGTAAGTTTCACAAACTCAAATGTGTATTTATTTGCAGTCATTGGAAATTTCCAGCCCTTGCTGACATGTGTTTTCCACATGGTCAGCTTCTCAAACGTCTACTCAGCAATGCATTCACCCGTAGCTGCATGAGTTCAATGCCCTCAAATGCAGGTGGCCGTTAAGAGGCGATTGAATCTGCTGATCCATACTCAAATTGTAATTCGGGTCAAATGTTAGGGTTGCATCGGATGCCACACGAATTTTATATCCGATCCGAAAAAAGTATGAGGTGTAGCAACTCCGCACAGTAGTTTTATTTGTATTATCACATCCATTATTACATGCTGAAGCGCTTTGATAACCGTTTCAATAGTCTCAATGCTTGGTATGATTGGCACATACCTTCATAAGGTGATGAGGTTCTTTTTAAAGATCAACCGATTGATTCTCCTTTTGTGACAAATATCACTCGTCCTAATGATGTTATACCTGGGCCTGTGATATCCAAAAGAAAAATTGCAGTAAACTAAAAGATTACAATAGGTTATTGATTGGTGGGTTTTGGGGTTAGAGCTGAACGCTTGACTACCGGCATCGATGTGATTTGATATAAACTAAACCCTACATGCTCAATTTTCGGATTTACTTCTTTATTGGGATGTTTAGTGCATACGACGTTAGCTGACAAAGAGCTGATCCGTTCCAAGTTGCAAGACATGGGAGGAGTCTTACAGCAGACCGGGAACAAATACAGAGACAGCTACCACAGTAACCATAAGGTCTCTTCCTGTAACAGGACTGGGGCTCGTTATCGGAAATTAACCCGAAAGACCCGGTAGTGACCCATTTGCCTCATTCACCACTTGTGACATGAACTATCAAGCAAATTTCGATTGAGTGGTCAAAACACCCAAACTCAAACTTTAAGCGGAATAGCCGATTCGAAAGCTTAAAGGAAGGTTTAACGACAAACGGTTTCTCTCATATACGATTAAGTATTTTTAACCCTGGCTCAAATGCTTGTCAAATCTGTATGATGAGTTTCCCAGTGCTCGCCCCTTTTTATCTTTTGCGGCTGATAGCCAAGGCCGTTAAAGCTCAATGTACTCCTAGTTCATATTCTTCAAAACCTAGATATATCTCTCAACTCAGCCTCATAAAGAAATATCTGAACGATATATTAAAGACAACCCCATTTCACTCAATCATTTTCTTGTACTTATACCTTGACCTGTTATCCCTGCCCGGCTTCTAATCTTCTCTGCCGCTACGAGCGGGGAAGTTTGAAGATCTACCGGGCGAGCAAAAAGGTAAATACAGACTTCTCAAAGTCAATTGCATCTCTTTCAATTAAGCATCTTCACCGCTTCTGCGAACCCTACCCCTACACCCCAAACTGCCTTCAAACGACCACTTGATTTCAATTCGATCTGGAATCTATGATTCCAACCAAACACGCCATCTGCCGCGAACTGATCCACTACTTGGGTCTTCAAGGTATCCGACACCATGGATATGGTATATGTATCTATCTGCAAGGTTTTGGGTAGTCTTCAGGGCCGACCATGCTATTTCTCGTAACATCATCCGAATTATTCTTCCCCCCTCAACCTAACTCCACGTATATGCAAGCCACACCAGTTTCGTCAACCGGTGTTCACATTGATTGGTGGGTGCCTAAGCGGGTAATCATATTTCTCGATTCTGCTATTTGACCAGGATTTAACATGTTCCGCCTTGTTATTCATCGCTTATTCCTTGATGTGGCATTAAGCAAGAGACTGTTTTGCCTTGTAGGCTTGCCTTGCCTGTGTCTTACCGGGAAGTTGCCATCTCCGCTTCTCATCTATCCGGTGTTCAAGGGCTCTTTGCATATTAATATGGACTTGCCACCCGAAGCTCTATATCCATCGCATCCCCCGACCCTCATAGCTTTTGACACTAAAACTTCATAACCACTATCAATCAAGTCATCAACCAACAATTTCTTACAGAGCTAAGATGGAGACTCAAACTATCGAGTTCACTGTTGAGCAACTTCTCGACTTACATAGATATTGGATTACAGAACTCTTTATCATGGACAAAAAGTCCGAGGAGGAAATCGTCAATTTGCTTCATCATCATCAGATCAATGTCACGTGCGTATATCATCTGAACTTTCTTTTTCTGTTCATTTACTAACATTTTTTTCTTAGTTCGCACACTCTTCACTCTTATCTCTCAAATTGTAATTTACTTACTCCACGTTCGTATATCCCAGAAGATTGACTTGCCGTTCCCAAAGCTAATTGGCTCTTGTTTGTTTAGGAAAGCGATGATGATTACTCTACCATATCTGTAATTGGCGGGCAATTAGTACTCGAGAGGTGCAAACAATAGCAACCCCCTCTTCTTTCCAACATAGGACCCTCTGTGACTATCTCAAGTTATACCACCATGCTCAACACAACGGCTAATGCACTCACATCCGGGAATTTCTACCCCATCCGTTTCACTCCATCAAAGCAAATCTTGGAAGATTTTGGTGTCATTCCTAAGTACTCGACATCGAATTATACTCGCTCGATCTTCAAGACTATCTATTATTCAGAAATCTTGGATTCGGAAAGCCGACTAGAGCTATAGGGGTTGGTGGAAGAGAACCGGAAACATCCGCTTGAGATTTCTATAGCCTCAAGAGAAATCTATGCGTGCTGTTACTTCAAGGAATGGGGGTATAGGAAAAGATGCTTAGTTTCATTTTGATTCGTTATTTTTATTTGATTTGTTTGGGACTACATAAAAGGGGATACGGTAATTGGTCACGGAGTTTTCCTTCACTCGCTGTTTCATCTGCTATTGTTTTACATCTTATGGCTGGCGATGGGCGATTGGCGACTGGCGATTGAGATGTGTTAATTACTGCAAAAGGCTGGACGATTAGGATACGAGGGATATAAATGGCTCGTAGATGCCATGGCGCTGACAGGAGTACTGCAGTTTGGAGTTTCCTTACATGTTTTATCTTGACAGATCTGGTCAGGTATATGTTGATCTGAGGGTTCTTTTCCACGCGGATTGATATTATATAGATTGATATCACTGCATTTTTTTCCAACGCTGTAGCATAGCTTACGATTTTTTTTTTGCTTTTGCTATACGATAGATAGCCTGCGCAATATCAAATGGGATCGGATCAGATCAGCACCTTGAAAACCTTATATCTGTCGTGTAACATTATCATCTACTGGAATCTAGACACCAGTCGTACTGCATGTTCCACTGCTTTGCCCATCCTCGCAAATTGCACCCAACATAACATATGCATGCAAAATCAAATCTGTGCCTCAACCTGGCCCCCACTCATCTTCACCTCGACTTTACCAGCTTATGTTGATTCCTTTTGTCCTCCACTTTTACAAATATGAAGTGATAACTACGAGTAATTCCTTTTAATCCGTACATCCCACTATCCCACTATCCCACGATAATGGATATCATCACATGCATGCACATGCGCGTCCTACAATAACCATGGACCAAAGGCATACACATCCACGTCATATTTCATCAAAACAAACTTTATCATCTATTCTCGGACGTACTTCCGAAACTTATCATATTGAGGCTTCCTTTTATGAATAGATTGATTGAAGAGTTGAGCTATGGTAATTACTATGTGATAAAAGTGGCTGGAGAAAAGTTTCCGATGAACGTCAGCAATAAGTTTGCGTTTGCGGGCTAGTAAGAATTGCTTTTGGAGGAAATGAAACTACTAGGAATATGATCATACCCCGGGAAAAAGGGAAGTACACGTCCAATCATTCAAATCTACTGAAAGATTGGAAACACCACCGAGTATCTGTAACTTACTTCATTGAACATAGATAAATCAATAGATTCGAAGAGTATGAGATGTTGTATCCTACCACTAGCTCGAAGTTTTGATTGGATGATTAGATACGGAATTTTGAGAAGTGTTGTGTTTTGATGTCTTATGTGATGAAGGGGTGGAGCTTGGATTAACCGAGACTTTCCAAGGATTATGATGGGATATATGGAGCAAATGTGGGTTTAGCGGCTTGGGATGTTTACACAAGATCGAAATGGAGGTGGGCACTCCTTCTTTGTTTTGAACGGTTTATCTCAAAATCTTTGAAGTGCGCACTTTTGATGAATTACTTGCACTGAATATTCCTATTTATTATTCTTGAGTATTTATGGAACGCGACTTGATATCTGTGCGTGGTCATCAATTGACTAGACTGCACGATGGACAAAAAGAGTTACATGATTGAAAGATTGTACAACTTGGATCGGCGGCTCACCACCCTATTTTTGCGATGGAGGGATGGGATTCACTATCGACGTTGGATACTCATTGTTTACTGACCCGCATTCAGACAGATTGACTGAGCTAATAACCGTGTAGTGCCCCAATTTGGAGTCGATTCGTTGCATGGGCCCTTGATCATTGATTGCATTTTGCGACTTGGTTGTCTTTGAGCTATCCTCTTCCCAGAGAGACAAAAAGTTAACAACCCGACTTCCGTCGGAACGTAACTTTAGTCCGAAGTTTGGTACCGCTGTACCGAAATTAGCAGACACGTGCACACGCGTGGTAAACACTCATTTGTGAACCATGTAGGTACGAACCCGAATCTCAGCGACAATACCTCCTCCAATGAGGGTTCCGAGATTGTGCTAGCATCTTTTTTCTATTGTGTTCTAGAAGCAGTCAGGGCATATTGATAAGTATATTTTGGCTGTCATTGCACATGCCATTGATTTAAGTAAATCGCTTACTCATTAGAGTTTAAGTGACTGCATGATATGCATGAAAATCGTGAATATGAAACAGAGGAAAATTTGGCTTGCCGGTTTTATGACTTACTCTATTGTATTTACCTTCAATGGGTGTACGCTTGCTAGTGCTTTGCTGATAGATGAACCAGGCGGCAATATATCTTCAACAAGGAATGGAAAACGCAACGAGTATTCAAAGTATCTGTATAAATACTTTCCTTTTCCTAGTGTTTTAACTTTTAGAACGCGAACTTCAAAGATGAGTCAGAGGGATGAATTGATTGAGCGCACCATTATTTCAATGTCGTTACCAGACTCTTCTGTATTCGAGGACCTCGATTCAATCTGCCGAAGACTTCTTTTTCGAACCTCAAAATATAAAGATCCTGTACTGCGTATCTCAGTCCGATATTTAGCACATTTATGTAAGCTGTTGAATGAGAAATATCAACAGTACTTAACGGCCACCGCTCTGGAACATAAGGGTCAGTCTTCACTCAAACATTGCTCCGGCCGGGCTGAGACAAGGAATTCGGCACAAGATTTAGCGTTTGATCTATAAGATTTGTCGCAGGAATGTATAAGCGAAATTTTGCATGTTATGTCACTACTTGATTCAATCGCCATTCTTTATCAAGAGTCATACTCATACATGAACGGGAATCGAGCATCCGAGACCAATCGGTTTCAAACGGGATCTCTACAAGAAGAAACGCCATTCATGAAACGAAGATGGCACGAGTGGAAGAGCTGACCGAAAGCCTCTTCCTTCCAACCATGATCTGTGATGCCAAGGAACAACTTTTGAAACTAAAGAAAGTTCGAACCGCACAAGATTGCGAAGTGGAAGATGCATATCAAAGGCTTCGAGATTCTTATCACGCCTCCATGTTAGTTACCTTGAAAAGCCTTAATATGTCAATGCTAATGAATCTAAAGGAACAATATGGAGAAGAATATGGAGAAGATTGTAAAGATATGTAATGATCACCATGACCGGACCTATGTTCACATATTCACGGAAGCGGAGAAGGTGCCATATGAAGTGGATCGTGATATCCCTCAGGCCAAGGGAAGCTTTGGCATCGTTTACAAAGCAGTGAGTACAACAAACAACACTGCCTTTGCTGTAAAGATGTTGAAAAGGGTATACTCCTCAAAGCAGAAGAGTGAGATATTGAAGGAGTTGGGACTACTGGCTAGGTGTAACCATCCAAACCTGCTCACCTTGATGGATGCCTATCAATTACACGACGACCCACATACCTATTACTTGGTTACTCAGCCCTGGGCGCCATATACGCTGGTTATGTTTATCCATGAGACAGACAATCAGAGACGAAAATCGTGTGCATGGTTCGCATCGAGTTCAATAATGAAAGAAACAAAGATACTGATGGTGTTGAAAGGGCTAGCAGACGGTCTTGATTACCTCCATGAACATTCGATAAAGCATATGGATATAAAGTCTGATAATATTCTATTTTATGATGATAGTACTAGAGGAATCCGGCCGATAATTGCAGATCTCGGTAAGAGCAAAGTCTTCAGGCAAGGTGGAACCACGAACTATTCCCAGAGCACGTATCCTTATCTTGCGCCCGAACAAGTCAGCCACACAGATAGTAGTCTTAAAGCAGATGTCTGGCAGATGGGCTGTTGCTTTGCGTTCTTATTGGTAATCCTTAGTGAAGGATCTCGAGGGTCATGGGACTTATGGGGTAGCTTTCAAAATGATGATCCAAACTGCTCCTGTAGAATCTCGACGGAATCCGAACACTTTATGAAGACTCTACGGCGACTTTGCTCGAAAAGTACACGCTCCCAGGAGCATATCCTGTGGATAATCACTGGGATGCTGGAGTTACTGCCAACGGCACGAATGGATATTCGAGCCGTGAGAGAGGAGTTGTTGCAACTTATCTGAGGGATGTTTTGGATAGCTACATGCGCTGTGTGGACTTGTATATTTAATCGATTTCCTATACTTGAGATTCAAGTGATGTATGGAGTAGTATTCGCGATAGGATGAGCAAGCGCTCTGTATCAATGTAGCATAGGTAAGGTTTCGAATCTTCGGGAAAAAAAGGTGATGACACACAACGGATTTAACAAAATTTACTTTTTATACAGATGAAGATAACAAAACCATCAAATTTTCCAAGAACTTTCAACAATCAATAGAAATTGTTTCATAAAAACTGTAAGAAAGCTTTGTCTAGGGGGATTCTAATGATAATTTTTTATTTTTATGTTCTCAGAGAAATTTCTTCAAGACTCAAAAGTTCAAAGGATCAAAGTCCGACTTATCGTTCATATAGACAAAGTTCATAATCAATTTATTTAATACTTTTTCAATCCTTAATGAGCTCTTTCAATTAACCTAACGATATTACTTGTCTTACCCTGTTTGTGGTTCTATTTGCATTTTTTCATGTATCTTTGAAGGAGGCCATTCTCTAACGGAATATTGGTACACATGCTTGGCTGATATAAAGTCTCAAAAGCTTGAGAGACTTCCTGATATACTATTGTCACCTTGCTTGAAACATTCGAAATTCGGGTTAATACTGCGTTGTATTTATCGAAAACCTCTCAGTGTTCTTCATTTAAGAGTTCCCTATGTGGTAGATACTTCCATGGACCCTTTTTTCTAAGAACCTTCGAACATTCTTAAAGAACTCATTCTGAACTCAATGACGACCGAAATCTGAGACCAGTGGCGATCTAATAAACTATCAAGACGTAGTATGGGTAACAGGAATACAAATGAGGAAGAAGGGCATTCCGAAATATATGATCATTTGAAAATTGCTGTACTCCTGCGCCACTTGTGCATTATCTATATATGAAACTCCGCTATCAGTATCTAATCCAACTCCATTCCCAGTCTAATACAAATTCCCTTCTATCCCAAGATTCTACATCAAGATTCACAATCTTCAGATACCATTTTGATATAATTTGCCCCCAGCTTTGACATCAAATTCCGTAGCCTCTTTCAACCCACAACTATCAAAGAGATCTCTCACTGCCACTTCATTACCCTTCGTGTTACCATCCTCCAACAATTCTTTATATGCCTTTCCTACACTCTCGAAAACTGCTCCTAATGCTAATGTAGGCGTGATAACCAATTTATACCCACATTCCTTGGCTTCCTTGACACTTAACACTGGACTCACACCACCGGGTACACAATTGTATAAACACGGTACTCCCTTCTTTCCAAATTCTTCACATACCCTTTTCGCTTCCTCTACACTTCTGACCCCCTCCAAAAACACCACATCTGCACCCGCATCCACTGCGGCATGCAAGCGCAAAACAGCCTCATCATACCCATGATCGGCTAATGCATCAGTCCGCGCAATAATCACAATATCTCTTCCCAGCTCATCGCGCTTGAGAGCTGCTGCCCGAATTCTCGAGACGAATTCTGGGAGTGGAACGAGCTCTTTATTGCGGAGGTGTCCGCAACGTTTATTGACGACTTGGTCTTCAATGTGCATAGCGGCTACGCCTGCGGAAATGTATGAAGCGACGGTACGAGATACCATAAGGGGACCTAACAATTGTCAATATTGTATCGATAGATATTGTAGATATCCGCATCGCTTGATCAAACGAGGAAAAAATTGTTTGTTTACTGACCTCCATAGCCGGTGTCTGCATCTGCAATCAATGGAATGGTAGGGTCGATATTGGCGATCATGGATGCATTATCTCGCATGTCATTCATGGTGGCGACCCCTAAATCTGTAATACCAAGGCAAGACATAGTTGTCCCGGCACCTGTCTATTTTTCTCATCGTCAATTACTGTTTTGAGATTGAAGTGAGGGTAACTTTGAATTGGTCAAGAAATACCATGTATAATGTTTTAAATCCTGCATTGAGTGCAAGACGGGCTGTGAAGCCATCGTATACGCCTGGGCATACAACAACTTCATTCTCATTGGCTAAAAGAGCTCGGAGCTTGGCGGCGGTATTCATAATGTATTGAGTTTGATTCCGTTGATTGATTTGCAGACTTGAAGGAACTCAAATTGGCGCTGTTCTTTTAAATGCGCCAAAGCATAATAATCGTAGCAGGGTTGATCACTGTAATTGACATCACCGCCTCCGATCACGGCGGTAGCTTTACGCGAGTCACGAAAAGGGGAATTGTAAAAGCCGAATCATTATAGTTGAGATTCGGATTTTGTGTGATAACTTGAACCATAAGATTTGTAATCAGATATCCACTTGGAGTGCACATCAATCGGCTGGTGCGGAACCTCGATTATGATAAATTCTTTCTATAAGTTTTAACCGTGCTGCTCTAGCTATATGGCCATGGTAGAACTTCTCAGATTTATGCCCCGCCCAAATTCCCGTTCCCGCCCAAAATTCCACATACTCCATTATTATCAAAGGCAGATTTCTCGTAGACGCCTTCATTGAACAATTTGATTATCTCATGAACTTTCTTTCATTTTTCCGCAAGTAGAGCAAGTCCACCATTGATTTTCCATTTTGGTGCTGCACCATCGACAAGTCCACATCTGTGGTTGGGGCGGAAGAGGTCTAGCTGCGGCTTTTCTCTGAGAATTCCGATCAATCTGCTTCGTGATACTTTCTGGCCTCTCAGTAGTACAAGCATCGCAACACAAAAACTCGATGGGGTTGTGAAGTGTACATATAGTACATGTCCATCCTGTCAAGGTAGGTGCGGAGTATACTGGTCCCTGTGCTGGTTCGTTTTGAGGATCCTTTGGTTTTTGGGACGATTTTGTCTTATTTGAATTTTCAAGCACTAGACGACTGACATGGCCTAAAGGCTGCCGAGATGTTTCCAAGCCGGCCGAGGTCAAACTCGAATTTGCGGGTCGTCTAGCTAAAGGTTGTTCAGACGAAGACTTGGAATTTTCATCCGATGCCCGCCCCCCAGAATTACCACCGCTAGTTCCCGCAGGGTTTTGGACAGAAGGAGGAATATAAAGGTCTCCAAACTCCTTTTTCTGATCTTCTTGAACAAGCTCCCACATAGCTTGAGCAATTGCTGCCTCGTTAGCTAAATCTTCTTCTGCTACGGTTCTAAATCCATTGTGTGTAGCTTCATCGGCCAAGTCTCTGATCTCGATAGGATTCATCCTGCTTTCTCCACAACCTTTAAGCACTTTGTTTCGGTGCTCGATCGCATCTACGATAACCTTCCGAATATCGGTACCATATGGCACTGGCCGACCTCCCAGCTTCTGATCCGATCCTTTAGGAGAGTTCTGTCGTTTCTCTGCAGCTATGCGAGCCAGACGTCTTGCTTCGTGTCGTGGTACTCTACGTCCACCCAAACTCTTTCCTTCTGACAAGAAACCTTCTCCAGTATATCCTTTGTCTATCAGGCCTTCATGTTCTTTCCGTAGTTGATCCCATAAAGCATGAAATTCTTGATTGTGAGGTCCGATCTCGTTATGGCATAATTCATGAAGCATTGTATCGACTACCTGCTCTATTGGTAGAAATTGATTTTGATCTCCAGGATATCTCAACCTTAGACATATTTTCTGCCCTTTATTTACGTTAAGACCTATTTCTCAAAGTGAGTTCTTTTACCACTACAAATCGTGCGAGTAGATTAGCATACCTAGTAGATTTTGCTGGTCTGGGTAGAATTCTGTCAAAGTACCTACGCGCCAATGACGTGCTCTCATGATAGGTTTGACTAGCGACGCAATTTTTTTTAGAGAATGAAGTGCTTCAGCTTCCCGTTTCATTCCTTTCAAGTGAGAGTATGACGATATAAGTGCATCGCGTTCTGTATTAGTAGATATTTTTAAGAACACAGCTAGCAAAACGATGATGAGGGGGTCAAGTATTCCTTTGATTGTAGAAGAATGTGCATAGATCTGTTCAGGATTGCTCTGAGATGAAGAGGGAACGTATTGTCGTTGTATAAACCCAAATGAACGGTCCTAGAAACTACTAGAAGGATGAATTTCTTGGTAATAGAAAGTATCCAGGTTTCCTGTTGTGTCGGAATTGTAATCACGTAGGCAAACACAAGGCTGACGCGCCAACATATTCACATGCACCTGTCCCGCATTTCGATTATGGAAATTTAAGTGGGTCTCTAGATTTTGGTTGTCGATAAGATAAGGTTCACAAGGCTGAAGATAAATGATGTCGGCCGAGCTTTCCTTCCCCACACTTCAATCAATTTTCTATATCAAATATCAACAAGCAACTTGATAGTAAATTTCATCAAAAAGCTGTCCAAAATGTCTGCAGATGATCAAGTGTTCTTTGACACTGTAAGTATTCTATTTCATCCAAGATTATAGCCGCTGATAGCACGTTCTGATAGTTGTCCTCCGTACCGAATGATATCAAGAGGTATAGCAATGATGTTGCAGATTATATCGAAAGACATATTGATAAGGTAGCTACATCAATAAGAGTGTCTCTCGCCTCTGCAGAATGGATTCCCCCATCTGCGCGACCCAAACCACCGCCGTCAACTCAGACTATCGCTGCATCTCAATCAGTATATACCCGGATCGAACAATGGATTTCAAAGAACAAGCTCCTCACAGGAGCTATTATCGTAGTAATGGGTGGAGTGACATATTATGTCATTAGAAAGAAGTCAAACTACCGCAAAAAACGCAGAGCTAAGCGGGCTGCGACTGGAGCAAGACAAGATGTTGTGGTTATTGCAGGATCCCCATCAGAGCCAATAACTAGGTCGATTTCTTTGGATTTGGAGCGCCGGGGATTTATTGTTTATGTCGTATGCAATACGATTGAGGAAGAAGTCCTAGTACAAAATGAATCTAGGCAAGATATCAAACCTTTGATGATTGATATCGTTGATGTGAGTTTGTAATATCTGTCAGCTGAGTTATGGGGACTAATATTATTGTAGCCATCAAGTGCCTCTGCTGCAATCGACAGATTTACGGCGCATTTACGAGCATCACATTCCCCTTTTCAAGGTGGTAAAACCCATCACTTAATATTCCGATCTCTTATTCTTATTCCTTCTCTTGCTTATCCATCTTCTCCAATCGCCACTCTATCGGCGTCGGCATTATCGGATCTCCTCAATACTCGTCTATTGAACCCCATTCTCACCCTTCAAAGCTTTCTTCCTCTTCTCACGGAGTTACCATTTCAGGGCACTCATAGCAAGAACTTTCCAAAGCCTTCCGTTATTGTCTTGACTCCCAACATCATACCGTCTCTCTCACCTGCATTTCACGCTCCCGAGTCCTCCACCACATCCTTCCTTAAAACCTTTACCCAAGTTCTTACATCCGAGCTTTCGCCTCTTTCCATCCCCGTGATCAACCTCCAGCTTGGAACTTTTGATTTCTCTTTCTTTGGACCTAAGAATCAACTTCAATTATACCGGGGTCGCTCTCCTCCAAACTTAGATTGGGATTCATCGTCCCGACACATATATTCACGCAATTATTCTGCCTTAAATCGGTCAAACATAGGGGCAGCAATGGGTTGTGGATCACAAGGTGGAGGCTACGGAAAAGGTAGTAGTCTCCGAGAACTAAACAATGCGGTCTTCGACGCGATGGAAAGGAAGAATAGTGGAATCATTCGAGTGGGTATGGGAAGCAGCGTGTATGGATTTATTGGGGCATGGGTGCCTCGGGGATTGGTAGGGTGGATGATGGGAGTTAAGAAGTTTAAGCCGGAACCTGCTGACGACATCTCTCACGCGAGCATACCTGGAAGTTCTAGTACATCTAGCTTTGAGGGCAGACCTTTCACGCCCGATAGTAGCGAGATGAGCGGCGGAGCTGGCTTAGCCGGAAGTGATTATATTTCGGTTACGAGTCAGCAGGGAAATTAGACCATAGGATGTTGATATTTTGAGAAGGTATATAGGATATGTTATGGGATTTATGAGTGGATTGGATCATGTGGTTGTTTTTAGTCCGCATCGTTGGAATCTTGGATTGTGAAACATGGCGTCTTGGGGATAATGGATTTGGACAGGCGCAAACATCTCCACTTGTAAACATGGTTAAGTTATTTGCACCATAGTTATTGATTTAATTCTTACAAAGTGGATGAAGAAAACAGACCCAGTCGAAAATAACGATTATTTAATGATCCTTTAAATTTCAATGTGTTCAGACATTCAGACATTCATGTTTATTAGATGGAACAGATCTTCAAAGGCATAATCTCATTTTGAAATGCAATTTATCTTTTCCATCGCATGCTCCTCTTCGATAGTACTGACTTCTATAAATATCCATGCTAGTTCTTAATTCATTGAATATAATTTGCATTGCACTATTGGTAAGTCTAAATTCGGCATGAAACGGGCTTGATATTCGTTATGTCCCAAGCCACGCCGTTCCCGTGCCTGGGAATGTCACGATGTTCCAGACCGATATGGTTGAGATAATCATCCCATGTGGAACTACAAATGACAAGAAAAGAATTGATCAACACTATGCCACTGAGAGCTTTTCCGCTTTTGGAAATGTTTGCATGACGCAGCTCGGTCTATTGGTCGAGTCGCTCAGTACCCTGTTCAAAAAGTGGCTGGTAATATCCAGCTTTTTAGTCGTGTCTCAGCCTTGTTGTGATGAGGACGGCTTTCTTGCATATGTTGCGGGAAGGATGGGGCTTGCTTTGCATGATAGACCCGTTTTCTTTGTTAGTAGCGGTGAGATGACCAACGAGATCGATATAATTTTGATGGGTATGGAGTGGAAGGTCTGTGTAACCCACAACGTGCAAGTCGATAGTGATTTGTGCTGCTGGAAAATAGCTCAAGATCCCGTAATTGTAGTCCATCATCATCAGGGTTCCCCTCATGAGCTGCATAATATTTGAGTTTTGGTTTTGCATCCCGTGTCCTTAATATCCGCGGCCTCGCTGACCCCTTTCGCCTCCACCACCCCTTCCACGATAGCTAAATCCACCCCTCCATCTCTGTCTAGGTCGACCTTCTCCAAATCCTCTTTCCCTGTCCGCTTCTCTCTCTGCATTCTCTCTGATTCTCGCTTGTTCTTCGGCAACTTCTTCTGGATCCCTCTCGACCTTGATAGTTGGCTTGGGTAAGTCAGAAGGCCATCGGGGATGAGCCTTTTTACATTTGGGTCCATCTGGACAAAATCCTGCTAGGTAAAATTCGCAGAGAGCTTTGCGAATGTGCTTTTTGGAGCACCGTGGACCCAGTGGACAAAACCCTTTGTCGTAATGCGGACAATTTCCCATTTTCGAGGCAGGATCAACATGTAAATAAAGACACTCATCTAGACTGGTTAGTGTAACTCTTGAAGCATTAGATAGCTAGACAAGCGTACCTCCATTAGAGCAATACCCATTCTTTACAAAGAAGTTGCATTCCGGCATCTTCCTCAAGTTGAACTCGTGAAGAAACTCGCATGTTTCACCTTTTTTGCAGAGGCCCCTTAGCCAATGTTTGCAAACCATATTGTTGAAATTCCATGAGTTATTGGGATTGCTAGCATGCTTATCAGGGCAGTTGGCCCCGAGAGGACAGTGCCCTTGAAGATATGCTTTACATGTAGGCCGATCGGGCGAAATACCCATGCGATAGTTGTTAAATAGAAAAGGTGTGAATGAAAATTTGTATGCTGGGGCTTTGTGATCTAGAATCTGCTGGGCTGCAGAAGCTGAAGCCTGTGCTGCGAAAGCACTGGGTTTTTGTTGTAGTATTTCAGCCATGTTCGGTGTCTTATGGGTCGGCCGAGAATTGGGTTTTCGGTGCTGATTGAATTATTTCGCAATGTGATCTGCCGGAGGGAGCAACGCAGACGATTGATGTAGGTGATTGCGAATCTGGTGAAGCTCAATATACGTATTGAGCCTTGTTTTATTAGATGACAACTAGAATGCGCCTTGGGTTTACCTGGACAGTACGATATGGTTTGTGATTGAAAGACAGAATTCATGCTATATGGGTCAATATCCGATCCTCAACTTGAGTGTGGGTGTACAGAGAGTGATGACTTCAAAGAAGTGACCTGGTGATGTTTAGAAAGATTGGTTTCTTGACAGCCTCGCGTATTAGTAATCGGATTCCAGAAGTCATTATTATTATTAATACGGTTAGCGTTAGCCTATCATAATTATGAAACTAGGGGTAACACACCTCAACATCTCGAGCTACTTGTTAACCCTAACTTCAAACATATATGAATTGCGAGGTGGATGGATATTAATTATAATTCCAGCCACTATTGGCACAGTTTTCAGGACCGAACAGCAAATATACCGGGCGATGGGCAATGTAGGTACGCTTTACTCATGCCCAATAATGAGATATTAATCTTCATCTGAGTGATACCAAGTTTTTGATGCAGCTACCTTGTACTTACTAGGTACTTTGCCTCACCAGCAACAAGTACATCATCCATCTGATGCCGGTTGTTGAACTTTCTTGTGAATATTTACCTAAAAATCCTAGTCTTTGTGGAACATCTTATAGTATGGGGTACAGATTTGTGCTCACACTATCACACGCAGATACCATACATATATTTGCCCCAAAGTCATTTCTGGTCATATTCTTGCTTCACACACATATATTCTAATGCATCAAGAATGAATGGAAATCAACACTAGTACTACTTGGTCCGTTATCCTTCACCAGAGAGTACCGAGCAGAGTAGAGACTACCGAGCAGAGTAGAGAGTACCACAGAAGTACTAGAGTACGCGAATACATGAATGGATAGCAATTATAAAACGTTTCTCGGAATATTGAATAAAGATGCATACTAACAAACTACTGCCAACCTATCGAATCTTCAATACTATATAGTAAGTAGGGAAGTAGGTAGGTAACACTAGGGATTCGCACGATTCGGTTAGATACACCTACTGCACTTCGATCTACGTGCCAACTCGGCTCTTTCTGCATCTCAGTTCAAGATAATGAGTGTGACTTACCATTCGGCATTCCAGTTTGTTTTACGGCTAAAGCTATGGCCATTGATCTTTTCTTTTGCCGATCCGATTCATATTTCTTTGCTATGTTGCTTGCATCTTTTATTTTTCGAAAAACCTTGTACCGATTCTGAGCCGGTACCATAACTTGCTCAATGCATCTGTTAGATATAGAGCTAGAAGCTCTATCACATTGCTACAGCAATAATCATATAGGATTTCTCAGAATGTTCACTGACACATCAGTCCTCAGGGAATCATATTAGATTAGCTTGCGGTACATTACTGGCTAAAGCCATTGGGTATTTTCATTCATTTTCTCATATACCAGCACCTCACCCAAATACTTGCCAGCTGTCCTTAGCAAGCCAAAGCTCCACAAAAAGAGATCATGAAGGTTTTAAACATTTTCTCGCGATGCTGATGAAGCAAGGATAGGGTTTATAACAATTGATGACGGTGAATTTTTCAAGACGGGTTACCGATGCCTGAAGGTGCATTGACGCTGCAGAGCTGTGCACATATTGTGAGTATGCTGGTGATGATACCTGGTACCTAGATAATAGATAGTAGGTCATATCATCATATGTATGGAGCTACTGGGTATGTCAGGTCAGTAGCTCATTAGATGAGTTAGGTAGGGTCGCTATTTTGCATCGATATCATGAGCCATGGCGCATGGAATGCCATGCATGCATGCAGGATGAATGAACGAGTCATAACACGAACTTTGCACGTTGATCTTGGTAATTGGAATCTTCGAAACCCACATTCAATTGGTAAAATATATTATACATTCATCCATCCAGCACTTTATTTTATGTTTATTTTGTTTTTGACCCCTCTAGTTTCTAAGGGTTTAGCCGATGAGCATTGCATTAGATTGCTGTAACATGGTGGATGCAATGGATAAGGTTACCTAGGTATAGTCGAAAAGCATGTTTAACTTTTAATCTTGATCCTGATCCTGATTCTAATCCTAATCTCAATGTCATAGGTTAAATAATCGAATGATGAATGGTTCAACTTCGACGAGAGCAAAGGGGAGGATTCCGAATACGGTATCGTCGGTTCAATGGCGTGGCAAACGGAATATAAATTTGGATTGATAGTGATACTCAAAATGATATTGGCCGGTAGAGGATGAGACGCATTCTTCAAACTGATCAGTTAACAAACGTTCTCCTCTTTCACGAAACGCTATTCTCAGCTCGCCGAATTATCATCTTTCCTTCTTCCGATACTCTTCTTGAGCCTACATCGATACGATACCGCTTTCTCTGATTCCAATGGTAAAGCTACGGACCTGTGAATTTGATTCGATCTGTTTTACGCAACGTCACAGCCACATACACATATTGCTTGTTGGTCTGGTGTGCAGGTGGTGCAGATCTACCTCCGGGATACTAACCTAAAGATACCTACCTCCCTAGGTATGAGTGTATATACTGCTGCGGCAGTCTCTTTATGTATGTATCGAAGGAAGAAGAGAGTTACATACATACCTATTGGTATATGGCAATCATCCCATACGATTTATTGAAACCGGCTTTAACTTGGCTAGTCTCGCACATGGCTCGGATCTTCCCTTAGGTCGTCTTGCCGTCGATTTTGAAATTTATCCTTAACTAGGAACTTCCTTACAAAGTCATCATCCCCACACACTTTTTCCTTTCATCGCTCCACTATCATAAGCTTCTTCAATTCAGCTATGCTAGTCTGCTGGTGGATTTGTTAGTGAATATGTATGATTGATCTCCTCCTTCGTCATTTCTCATGCATATGTACAACCAAATACCGACCTCTGATTCTCCATCTTCAAGCATAATCAGCCTTGCAAGTGAATTCATTTGTACCAAAGTTTGTTCAAACCTTAACGCTCTCCTCAAGATCAAGGGAGCTGCTTTCAAGCTCTTATCTCTTCCATCTTTCTCTAAAACAGTCACTCATCTACTTTTTCTTCTATACTTTTGCTTCCCAACGTGGACTTGAATTTAGACGAAAGTATTTGTGGGAGGTAATCCATTCACTGATTTCCAGTTTTCCTCGTCTTCTTAAAGATGTCATATCCATACGGAGCTCCTCCAATACCCTGGAACTTGAGACCTCAGATAGACATTCGCAGACCCTCTCAACCATCAATTGCCGCGAGCATTTCTAATATTATGTATAAAAACGCCGTATACTACCCCAACTATCGAGTTTATCGCGGAGAGACACCTGGGTCACTGAATTTTGGTTGTATCAGCCATGTCTTTTATGCTTTTGCCCATGTTGGCCCGGATGGTGGAGTTTTTGTTGGTTTTTCGTCCCTTGAAATGATACCCCCGAATATTGCTAACTACATCAGTTGAGTGATGAATGGGCAGATATGCAAATGCCCGTTGACGGTTCCACTGGGGGCGGCTGTCTAGGATCATTCATGCGTTTAAAACAACAGCATCCGCATCTCCAGCTCATCATCTCTATAGGTGGAGGTGCGGCAAGCCAGCATTTTCCGCAAGTTGCTGCTTCAGCTGCCACAAGAGATCATTTCGGAAAGTCGGTCCGAGGTCTAGTTGATGCGACAGGTTTCAATGGTGTTGATAGTAAGTTTGGGTTATATGGTTGATAATAATCACACTGACAAGCTAGTCGACTGGGAACATCCATCGGATCCTGAACAAGGTCGAAATTTCCTTGCCCTCCTCGCTGCTATCCGAATTCATCTACCCGATGAAAGATATCTTTTAACAGCCGCTTTACCTGCCGGGCAATGGGCTTTGCAAAACATCGATTTTTATAAAGCTCAAGATTATTTGTAAGGATGATTCATACCCACACTCCTCGAGCGATTAAGTCTTGATCTATGAAATCCATCCTTCCCCCATGACCGTATTCCGTAAACGAGCTGTACTAACATGTTCTCTTGTGTTAGAGATCTAATCAATCTTATGGCCTATGACTTTCATGGTTCATGGTCCCAAAAGTCAGGACATCACGCCCAGCTTTTTCCTGGGAACGTGCCGGATGCAGCAAATGGAAGTGCTGCTGTCGATTATGTTGTATTGACTGGTTTTCCATCCTCAAAAATATTACTTGGAGTTCCTGTATATGGAAGATCCTTTTTGAACTCTAGAGGACCAGGTCACCCATACCAAGGCTGCGGTGGGGAAGAGGGATCATTCGAGTACAAGTTATTACCGCGGCCCGGAACTCAAGAAGTGGTTGATACTACCACTATTTCGGCTTCCTGCCATGGGGGTGATGGAGGATGGGTCTCTTACGACAACCCACAAACAGTCTGAATGAAAGCTGACTATTGTAGACAAAGGCGTCTTGGAGTATGTAGCCCCTTTTTTGTTGGTCATAGGCGTTTACTGATAGAATGCAGGGACTGTTTTACTGGACCGGGACAGCAGATGCACCAGGCCCGCGAAGTTTAATCTCAGCTGGATTCAAAGCTCTACATGATGCGTAAACCACCCAGTGTTCGTATTAGTATGGCGCATCGAATGTGCTAATTCGGTTGTTCGTAAGATGAGGGCTTTCAGCATTCATGAATATGTTGAATGCTCAAAGACCCGATTAGGTAGATTTGGGACATAGAGTGTTCTCAGGGGTTCTTATTGTTTTTAAAGATGAAATTGAAGGCTTGCTCTCTATTTGGTATTATCACGAGTTATGATGAAACGACAAAGAAATAGCATTGGGCGGTGTTCTTAAAACACTATGGGGTCAAGCATACTCATACTATAAGTAGCTATATAGCTCAATGTATAATAGGGCGATTTATAAAAAGCATACTTCTGTAATGGAGCTCAAAAATAACAAAACTTGATTGAAATCGATTGAAATTTATTGAAATTTAAACTGGTTGAAAGGCTGACGAGGCTGACATGTTTTGAGGATGCACGCATAGACAGTGCGACCACTTTCTACTTTATCATGAGAAAGGAATGATACCAAACACCTTTTTACAAATGCACAACAATAATTACTTGGTTTATTCATACATGCATTGATCATTAGTATATTGAGTACTGCTCTCAATAATTTAATTTATTTCATTACACTCATTACAGCATGAATGGCGTATCGATACCTTCATCCCTGGATGCATGTAAGTCCCTCAACCTCAGTTCTACGACATTCAATAATCCCCACTGATCATTCTCACTCCACGCAGCTGATTATGATCCTATTGACCATTTGAACACGATATTTTCCCATCCTTCGACTTTATCTTCTATAGATCAAACGGCTGCTGCTCTACAAACTCATCAGGATGAGCTGTCAGATAATATCGCGAATCTCGTGGCCACTCAAGCATATAATGATGATTCCTCACTCAAACGGATGCAGTCTGCAAAGTCGGAGCTTGCAGATCTTTTCAGAAAGATTGAATCAGTACGGACACGAGCTATACAGACAGAGCAAACGATCACCTCGATGACCGCAGATATCAAGAGACTGGATGGCACAAAGAAGAACTTGACTCTGAGCATGACAGCTCTGAAAAGGCTGCAAATGCTTACGACTGCTTACGAACAATTAAGGGGTCTAGCCAAGACAAGACAATATCGAGAATGTGCAAGCTTGCTTCAGGCTGTACTGCAACTTATGAAGCATTTCAATAGCTATAGGAGCATAGACCAGATTGCTACCTTGAGTAGGGGTGTTTCAGAGTTACAAAGAGAGTTGTTGGAGCAAGTTTGCGAGGACTTTGAGATGGCGTTTGCTAAAGGAGAAGTGGGGAGTAAGAAAGCAGTGCTGGCAGAGTCTTGTCTGGTGATGGATGCATTGGGAGATAACGCTCGGGCAAGGCTGGTGACGTGGTATGTCAATACGCAATTGAGGGAATATAGGCAGGTTTTCAGAGGAAATGATGAAGCTGGAAGCTTGGATAATATTGGTAGAAGATACAGTTGGTTCAGGAGAATGCTTAAGACATTTGAGGATGAACATGCAGGAATATTTCCTGCTGGGTGGAGAGTCAATGAGGTCCTGGCAAATGCCTTCTGCGAAGGCACTAGGGATGATTTCAAGGGAATCTTGGAGCGGAGCATGAGGCGAACAGATGGAAGTAGGATAGACGTCAACTTGCTTCTAAGTTGCCTACAGGAAACTATGGATTTCGAGCAAAGTCTTGAAAAGAGATTCGCTACAGAGACGAGAGCAAGCATTGATACTCTCGGCTCAATCGAGGATAAACCTCTAACATTTCACGGGTCTATTTCGGAAGCCTTCGAACCATATCTTAGTCTTTGGGTTGATTCACAAGACAAACAACTCGCCACAATGATACCCAAATATCGAATTCAACCATTATTAGCAGCCGATGAAGAATTCTCTCCACAGGCTGTGATTGCGTCATCTATCGAGCTTTTCCATTTTTACAAGACATCCCTGGCTCAATGTGCCAAGTTGTCAACCAGTGAACGACTTCTTGACTTCTCGAAGATCCTAGCTAAATATCTCGATCAATATGCTCAGCAGGTTTTACTGTTTTTCTTACAAGGAGCTGGAGGACCCAGTCTTGAGAATACTATCCTTGTTCTCAATACAGCGGATTATTGGCACGTAAACACTCAGCAATTGGAAGATAATTTGAAACGGAGAATTGACAGTGAATTGGCACCCAAAGTGGACTTATCGTCACAATCCGATACTTTTATGGGTGTTGCCAGCGCAGCAGTTCTATCATTGGTAAACAGAGTTGAACTTGACTGCGAAGGAGCATGGCGTGAGATGAAGAATACAAATTGGAGTAAAATGGAAAGCGTGGGGGATCAGAGCAGTTATGTGGCAGAGTTATTGAAACATGTCAATGATCAAGCGGGAGATATACTACCGGTAGTGGGGAAGCAGCAATATGCGCGTGCATTTTGTGATAACGTTGTCGAGCATTTGGCCAATACGTATATCGCAAACATCGTTCAATGCCGGCCGGTATCCGAGGTAGGCGCAGAGCAGGTATGTTAAATTCCCCAGTGCAAGGTACCCACTTGTATTAAACATTTTTTCTAACCTTTTATTCAGATGTTACTAGACAAATACGTCTTAACGAAAGGTCTGACCACCTTGCTCTCTCATTCCCCCACTCCCTCTTCAGCCACTGCGAATACCGCATTTCAAAAGCGTGTAAATAACATAATGGCTCGTCTGGACCCGCTCCTCAAGACGCTACAGGTCCGTCCCTCACCGCCAGAGGGACTGGTTCAAGCATACCTAATTCACATCGCCGTTCGTAGCGATACAAATTTTCGGAAAATTTTAGAATTGAAGGGTGTCAGAAAGCAAGACCAGGCTGCATTAGTGGAAATGTTTGGCATGCATAGAGATGGTAAGGCTAATGGACAGCTTGTTCAAAACTCACCTCTTCTCACACCACTTATGAATGTTGCGGGGCTTGGTAGTACAGGTCTAGGAATTGGAACACCTGGTGGTATGCCAGGATTATAGACACGATTTGACCCCGCAGGTTTTGGAGAAAAGTTATTTAGTGCAGCCAGGGATAGTATGGGAACTGGAGGGGTTGGCGTTAGAGGGGTAAGTCCTTTGAGCGAGGATGCTAAGTCTGCCGTGGAAGGAAATTTGAAGAGTATTGGAAAGTTCTTCAGAAGAGATATGTCTGGGTTTGGTGGGATGAATATAGGGGGTAGGTTTGGTGCTAAGAGAGATGGAACTATAGATTATTATACCAAGTAGCAGATGGAAGTGTTTGGATGGACTTTGGAATAAAATCAGTCCTACAGCAGTGAAAATACGTTTTTGCATAGTGAATTGAATAAGCAGAGACTTCATTATTGTAGTCGTCATAATTTGAGACTCAGGGCCGAATAAGATTAGATTTGAATTTCATCGCTTAGATAGCAGGCAGATGAGTCTCAGAAGATCAAAGAAAGGTTGAGCAAGAGTAAAGCTACAAAAATACAACGTTGCAGTTAAAGAAATAGATGTTGGGTTTCAAAGTGTGTTTGGGGTGGGAATTATGATTGAAGAGTACTTGGACAGTATGTATTATTTAGAGAAGGGACTGCGTGAGGATTGATAGAGATCTATTTACTTTTGGGGTACCGAAAACTGAGTTTGGGATTTCGGGATATGTCGTAAATATAAATCTATTACTTATTACCCAGTACATATCGGATGATATCGTATTATACGATATCTGATCTTACCGTTGAACCTTTAATATGTTGGCAAAATGATAGAATCTAGCATCTAGCATCTAGAATCTAGAATCTAGAATCTAGAATAGAATCTAGAGTATAATTGTTATCTAATCTGATCTGATCTGATCTAATTATGTCAAGTGAAATCTTACCTAGGCACTAGGTAATGAGGAACGTTTGTCTAGACCTAATCTGTATCACGATGATAATAAATTATGAATTCTGCTTATTGATGCAAAGTCAGACACAAAGATGGTCCAGATCCCTTGAGGCTTTGATGATTATGAAATTTTGGCGGGGAACTGGGAACATTGTTTGAAATTAATAATAAAATGGAATAATAATAAT
>PQXJ01000172.1:0-70430 GCA_004786225.1 Botryotinia narcissicola | reverse complement strand
ATTGAATGATTGAATGATTGAATGATTGAATGATTGAATGATTGAATGATTGAATGATTGAAGAGTGGAGTGCAGTGCAGTGCAGTGGTGTAATGCAGTGAGACAAGTTTAGGGTGTACCTAGTCTGTGTTCTGTGTCTGCTCGTACCGTTCTGTGGCTGTTGGGTGGCTGATCATGTAAAGTTACCATGCAGGGGAGGAAGCCAAGCAAGAAGAAATGTCTTTGGGTGTTTGATGTTACTGAGGACAACGTAAAGGGAAGCGTATTTTTAGGAGAAGTTATTTCATGGCCATTTCGATATTCACAATCAATGGATGGAGAGATGCATTTCATGGTCTAGTTTATTGATATGAAGCAAAATGAATTATCCCGCGCATACCGATTTCTCATTTCTCATTTCTCATTTCTCATTTCACACTTCACACTTCACACTTCTCTGCTTCCTTTCACTCCCTTCAATATTCAAGGATTCCCCCCAACCACAGATAACCAGTTAGAGTGGAAAAGAGTGGAGTCTGCAAGGTACGGAACCCACGATGGAAAAGATAAAAAAGATAAAAAAGAGAGAGACATCCCTCGATAAGGATAATGATATCCGTTATTAATCTGGGGGAATGAGGAATTATCATTGGTTGAGATGCTTTTGGAATTATTTGAATGGGTGATCACTGCAGCGTTTATCCTAAAATGGTATAGAGCAGCCCCATATTTCCTCATCCCAACCAATCGAATTTCTTTGGTGCCTTGAATTTAATCAATGACCCTTACGACTAGCCTACTCTGTTACTCTGCTACTCTGTACCCCGACTCCGAAGTTCACCAATCGATAGCATGAACCATATTGAGACCAATTCCCCCCTTTCTCCCTGCTCATCGATTGTCATTGTCCTTTCTCTCTCGTTTCACATAGAAAAAAGTCAGTCTTTCCTTATACAGATTACCTACCTCTACCTACCTACCTACCTTGCAATACGATATACGATATACATAGGTATTACATACACACGCACGTACGTATACTCCGTATTTCATAATAAATTAAATTTCAATCACCACGTCAAACTTTATTACTACCACCATCCCATCCTATCCTATTCTGCATGTCCTCTATCCGCTGTCAAGAGCATTCAATCCTGCAATCGAATGGAGAACAAATCAACCAATTCCAAACACTCAACTTCTTGACTTCTTTATTTAGCACAGTAGTTACCTCAAAATAATTGGTTATCAGCTTGCATTGATCTACCTATCAAAAGCATACACTATGAAACATTGGGGAAACATCAACTCTATTGGAAGTGAAGAATGACGAACAGGATAGAGTACCGAATGGCTAATGAAGAAGCTAATGAGAATACCTCGTAGCTCGTATGGACGATGGAGATCCTTAATAGTCCGAATTTCGAATAAGTCCAAAAAGCTAAGTCTTCTAGCGCAGCGAGCTATGGGGGTTTGGGGGCTTGCTCCCATTTGTTGCATCGTATAATTCAATCAGATGTGCTTCAGGGCTGGCAGACTGTTTACATCTTTGCATAAGAGCATGGGTCATCTTTTAGATATGGAGTGTCGAGAGATTCCTGAAAGAATCTTAACGAACTTTAAGGAAGAGCGATAAAGTTTTGCGACGACATGGCTGTAATTCAATCGACATGTCGCTCCGCTGGTCCTCCGGGGGCTTCAGGGTTGGTGGGCGGGGGAGGGGGTGGTAGACGGCTTACATTTCAGAATAGAAATGAAATAACGTTTGCAGAGGATTTTGGAAATTTCAAAGGAGAAATATATTGGAAAATTTTGAAAGGTTTTCGAGTATAAGTTTAAAGTTAAGAAGCTATTTCTATATAAGCAAAAAAAAAACAGGCGGATATTGATTATTATTTGAAAGAACTTTAACAACTAGAATCCTATTTTGGTACAACATTAAATAATAAACACACTTGATATTAATTTAAAAAATACTCGAAATTTCATTTTATTTTTTCGAATTTTAATATTTCATTTGAAATAAATTTATAATCTATTAAAGAAGTCCTTTGAAAAGGTATTCAATTTCCGCCTGTTTTTTCGCTTATGTAGAGGCTATCTTCATTTACCTACTGAACCATACCTATAATTCAATCGATATGACGCTCCGCTGGTCCTCCGGGGGCCACTGCCGTGGTGGCAGACTAGGCATCCTATTCATGAAAGAAAATGTCAATATACGATTGAGAAAAGACTTCAATTACCTAGTCTTGTCTAATAATTCCACAAACCAAGGTTGTGATTTCAACCTTCCAGTTAAGCTTGCACCTGCATCTAACTGTCACAACACAGCCACTGCCACAGCCACAAGAGCCATCAAATCAACCCACATTTTCTGCCAAAGCGGTATATCAAATTTTACAGCAATCATAATCATGTGATCAGCTTGAACACAAGCTCTGAGATATTCAACCTCCAAACATCCCACTACATCCCACAACTTGCAATTTCTACACCCCTTATTATTCGATGCTAGTAGCATCAACAATCCAATCATCATTCTTGTCGATTAAATTCCAGAAATCTATTCAATCAATCATTATTTCAACAACAATACCGTACCGTTAATCTATTTCTTTACTCCGCAAGTACTCCAAGTTAAGTTGCATCACAAAATCTTGCAAACAAACTATGATAATTTTATCATTAGTGATTCTGAATCCTGAATCATGTCATCTTCAGTTAAAGAAAAAAGGAAAATAGCTATGGTTAAAGCAGACCCTTCACACAAGGCAATGAACTTGAAGTGGGTTCTTGACAATTGTGTTCAGCAGCATGGAAGTTTTCTTGCAAAAACAGATAATCAATACGGTTTGACTCGATGTTATTTATTGAAAGTTTTGGATCGAGAACTTTAGGGAATATCTCAATTCCATCGGGTTTGAAAAATACACAAGGAGGTGATGCCTCTGTCCGTCCAGTCAATTCCCGCTTGCCATTTCGCTGATGTAGACTGACCTATCCGCTAGGGGGGAGGGGGAAAGAGACATATTCTGATCAGTTATATGATATCTTTAATAGCTCAATTTCTCCCCCCGAGTATCATATATTAATAATAATAAGGTAACATCTCTTTTAACCATTGTCAATTTATATGAATCATTTGTGATCGATCTTTTAATCAATCAATTCTGAAGATTTCAACAGAGATTGATGTAGACAAAAATTGTCTCCTTTCCCCCCTGCCAATAAATAGAGCCCTAATTATCTTTGATACTACATTCTGATAAATGATTCGATCTTCTCTACTCGAGTAGTTGAGGCTGAAGTTGCCTAAATTGGCTTAGCTTCGAGATGTCATGTGGATGACTGGTCACACGTATATCAACCCAAAACATCTTTCCAATTGATGCCTCTTCATCCATCCAGCGACTTCTTCAAACCAAAGTTTTTATTCAAGAGACTTCATAGCATTGATCATTCTTTCCCACTTCACCAGCATCTCCAAGGATGGAGGATATTCAGCAATATCAATATACTGCTCTTCTCGAGCCTGATGCATTTCGTATCATCGTCATTCACCCTGCCTTATCCATCGAATCACCTTTATCATTCAGCTTAATTTATTCTACCCTGTTCCATTACGATCAATCTCTCATAGATCATTACATATCGCTTTCTTACGTCTGGGGAGATGCAAATAACAGAAAGATAATATTGGTCGATCAGAAACCACTACTTATCAACGCAAGTCTTGATTCAGCATTACGGCATTTACGAGATAAAAAGGAAGATTTAGCGATATGGGCAGATGGAGTCTGTATAAATCAATCCGACTCTGAAGAAAAGAATAAGCAAGTTAGTTTGATGAGCTTGATTTACGAAGTTGCAAGGCATACTGTCATATTCCTTGGAGAGACACCTTCAGAAACTGATGAAATCTTTAAATTACTTGATTCTCCAATGTCGTCAATGACGAAGCGAACGAAACCTGGGTTTCTATCCAATGCTCGAAAATCTTACACTACCGATCAGACCTTTGATCTACACTCAGAAGAATATACAAAATCAAAGATCGATGATCTAATTCGGCAGGTGATAAACATGTCATGGTTCAAAAGAATTTGGATTCTCCAAGAACTAATCCTTTCCGGTGATCCTTGGGTACAAGTGGGATTTCATCGTCTCAGGTGGACAGACTTTACGAGCCTAATTTTTGATTCCAAGCATGATTCTGCTTCGGTCAAGTCTCCAAATTATAATGTTCTCAATTATATGCGTATGTTACGGGAAAATTTTATATCAGGGACTCCGGATTCCTTTGGCCCATGCGACTATCTGCTCAATATTCTCCACTCACGTCGTGGTTATGGCGTCTTCGACCCAAGAGACATGTTGTACGGACACCTCGCCTTATTTGCAAATCAATCAAAGAGCGACAATCCGGAAATCGAAAAGCTCGTCGAAATCGATTATCGAAAATCAATAGCAGATGTATACACGGACTTGGCATTATATATTTTAAATCGACAATGTAATTTTGAGTTCCTGTCGCATGTGGAAGATGTGAATTTTGAAGAAAGGAAACATAATTTGCCGACTTGGGTACCGGATTGGACTTCTAAAGGAATTTCCAGAAAAATGAAGGGGAGTTGGGGGGGTAGCAGAATTCATGATGTAGGTGATATACATGTTGTTCTGGGGGAAAAGGCGGTATTGGGCTGCATTGGAACAAGGGTTGGTAGTGTGGAAGTGATCAAGAATGACATTCCGGAGAGGGAGGATGTTATTGGGTTGTGTCGTCTAATCAAGAGCTTTCGTAGAGAGAAATTTTGTACTGACAAGATAATACTTGGTTTCGTCTGTAAGCACTTCTGTGCGTGGTTCGATACGTCAGACATTTCACCCTATGGCCCTATCCCAGAAGAGATGGAAACGCTCCTCGAAGACGCCTACTCAAGCGCCATAAAAAGTTTCTTTCAAAGAATGGAACTGATCTGCAGAATTGCGGATCCCGCAGATCTAGAGCCGTTAAGAAATTATTCGGAAGTGTTGGAAGTTATACGACACCCGAAAGATTTATGGATGTACATATTAATGGCCATGACGGATGTCAGTGGAAATTTTTTCAGGGGCAAGAAACTTGCGGGCTTGGGCAATGGGAAAATTGCACTTGTGGGTGTGCGAGCGGAGGTGGGAGATGGAATATGGAGTTTTAATGGGGAGGAAGAGGGGCCGTATTATCTTTTGCGGGGCTTTAATGGCGACGAGGGCGCTGAGTTAATTGAGAAGAAGGAAAAGGATAGGGAAAATGATAGTAGAGCAGAGATGGATAGAAAATTCGAGGAATTTTTTGAGAGGAAGAAAAAGGAGGTCATGGAGAAATACGTAGACTGTGGGGATGATGGACGAATTCTCTGGCACAATAGTGTTGTTAAAAAGGGGGAATGTGTGTTAGTTTTGGTAAAGAGAGCTTATTTGTGGATGGAGAATTCATTATTGAGAGCAGCACAAGTGTTGGCGAAACTTGGGGGTGAGGGGGAGAACGATGAAGGAGGGAAAAGAAATAGGAATAAGCAGCTGCAAGAGAACTTGAAGAGAAAAATGGAAACAGTTGTGGGGAATTTGCTGAAAGATATGACAAGGCCTTCAAAGTTTTATTCAGCACCGAAGTTTGAGATGAAGCATGGAGAGGTGAATCTTTTGAAAACAGATGTGGGTGGTGTGGGGACGGGAACGGGGGGAGTGAATCATGTTTGGTATGTGGGGGAGTGCATTTTTGGTTCTGAATTGAGGTTTCATCTTAGATATGAAGATTACGATAAGAATAAGAGCATGGGAAGGGAAAGGGACAGAGAGATGAAAATGGTGAGAGAGACGGGGTTTCATAGTAGACATGAAGCTCACGATAGTAAGAGGGACAGAGAGAAGGATAAGAGGAAGATGGAGCTCTTTAAAAATATTGAGAAGATGAGAGAATGGTGGAAATTGGGATTGGGGGTTCCGAGTGAGAGTTTGGATGACGAAGGAGAGTATGATGAGGGGTGGCTCGAAGACAGGCTGGAGCAATGGAAGGGATGGCATGGAAATCACCTTTCCCCCAAAGTCTTCTACTCTCTGGACTCTGAAGACCTTGAGGATCCCTACGACCCTGAATACGCAAATGACGTAGCAAGAGTACAAAGAAGAGTTGATATGGAAGATTGGAAAGAATTTACAAATTCGGCGCGGTTCGAGATTCTCGCGATTCATTGAGAGTAGAATGGAAGAGGGGAGGAATCAGAGTATGGATATAGCTTTCATGCATAGAGATGAACCTATCCAATTGTGACAAAAGATTGTACAGCACGGCAGGGGGGATAATTTCGAAAGCGATTGTTTAATTCAAGAAGGAATTGAGCATTCATTACTAGGTTGATTGTTAGATGGTAGAGAAGAGATGAGGGGAGGAATGAGTATTCTATCGTAATGGCTTGAGATTATAGGGGAATAGCAGAGTGATGCTGAAATATCAAGACTATGGCTAATAGTTTTCACGATTTAATTAAATATTATCATGGTGACAATTCAAAACGCTCTCTAATATAAATAGAATTTCTACCTGAACTACGATTTAATATTCGAATGCTTCAATTATTATCAGATCTCGCAGGAATATACATCGACAATACATCTATACAAAGCAGATTTAGTGCTGAGATAATGGATTTCTAGTGGAATGATGGATGCATTATCAGGTTTAATGTCATTCCTGGGAATAGTTATCTACCTCCTCGCAGATTGAGAACGAAGAGGAAGTTCGATGCGATTTGATTCGACGGGATATTACGGGTTATTATATGTCTCCCTTGTTACTAGCTCAACTTCAAAACTCAAATTTCTATTCAGGTACCTAGATTGTTTGTTATCAAAAATGGATTGGAGTATCTGTCGAGATGGTGGAGTTGAGTTGAGTTGAGTATAGTAGATGTGTAGATATGTAGATACGTATATGTGTATAGATTCGCTTAACAAGTAACAAACAAGTAATTGACAATAATTGCATCATCAAAGACTAAGCGAATATAAATCTTTTCTTGTAATTTGATATTTGATAGATCGATGATTAAATGATGAGCAGGTACCCACCTACACATAGATTGGATACTTATTCATTATATACTGGAAGATTGGGAGATTAGATGGGAGTATGAGTATGAGTTGATGTCGCGAAGTGGGGGGCTCTTTGTGTGTTTTCTGGGTTTGTGTTTCTTGATTTGTGTTTCTTGATTTGTGTTTTGTGTTTTATGCTGTATGTTACAATACTATAAGGAATTATGATTATCACTATCGCGAATTTGTTTTGTTGTTATTAAAAGTTATAAGTCAAAAGATCGAATATAATTTTTTGGAATTTACGGAGTCTGGAAGAGGAGAAACAGATGAATAGTAGGGTGCCCGATGAGGCAGCCCGGATTGACTTTGACGTTATGAGTTTGATTTGAAGAGATGGGTGTGGAGGTGGATGCCTCTCTTGGCATGCTTTGAGTGGTATCGGGGTTGTTGATCTGAAATTTTGATGAGTGTGTTGAATGGGTGTTTATATAAACGTTTGCGACGTCGATTTTCACACAGAATGGGATGGGATATATGAGGATAAGTAATTGAGTTCAATCATGATCAAGATATCATTTTATATGTATACCCCCTAACTAGAGAATACAAAAGAGGTAGAGTAAGAGATCCAAAAGTAGTCAATAAGAATCCATACATATATATATTCTCTCCTAGCACAGATCTCATAAGATATGATATCATTGCACACCTATACACATGACGACTAAAGGAGGGACGGGATTCGCTACTTCTTTTGCGGGGAGCGAGAATCATTCTATACTGTATTTCATGATTGATTGACAGCGGAATTATAATTTTGCTTGTGATTCTTAAGGGATGATACATAATGCAAGAATCTGGGCATTATTATGATTTTCCTTCTCATATTGTCATTTGGGCGAAGGGGGGATTTTATTATCACAAGCCATCACCGTCGAAACGTCAAAAACACATTTTTAGCATCTGATACCAATAATCGCAGATTTGTACAATATAAATACCATCTACTCTACACTATATTCTTGAAGCTTCGCTACAAAAGTCCTTATATTGTTTGCATACCTCTTGAAGCTCACTCTTGATTTAAAATTGAACTCAGAGCACTGGTTAGTGTTTCATATTCACAGGATACTTCAAATGAGATTCCACACGCCACTAAGTACACCTGTTACCACTTCTTTCATAGTGAATCCCATCCACATATTTTTTAAATTACTTAAATACCGTCTTTCCATCCCTTCAACTATTCCAAAATTGAAGAAAGCGAGTTCGGATTTACTATTATACTAGGTTGGAACAGGTTGACGAAATATGTTTAAGCGCAAGGAAGAGTGTGTGCATCTATACTCTCTTAGCTAGAGAACTGCTTAAAATCTAGATATTAGGGTATTGTATGTTGATGTTGATAGTGAAGTAAAGTAAACCGACAGTAAAAATCTTGTATATATCAGATGCTAAGTTCGTGACCGGTTGATTAAATCTCCAGGTATCTAGATCCAGCATTTCCATCATTAATAATTCTCCCAGATATAGAGGACTCAAGGTGATTTCGAATTCAAGCAAACAAGACCTAGCCACAATACATCCTGATTCCTTGAGATTTTGAAGAGTTCAAGGATAGTTCGTAACACCTCTTCATATAAGCGGATCCTAGATCGGTGTCTGTGAAGCGAGAGGGGGGAAAGTGTATGAGATTGGGGAATTTAAAAAACGGGAATACTTAAGGTCAACCACTCCCAAAGTTACTGATTTGCTCATACAATCTGCAAAAGGCAATGATGCTTTAAGGAGTGTCAAGGGAGGTCTGTGTTGACTACGCAAAGACTTGGTGCCTGATGTTTGGGTTCTTCCGGCTTCTTCTTTGGGAGGAGGAAGAGAGTCAAGGAAGTAAGATAAAGATCGTGATGAATGACTGTCAAAGTCTTGTATCACTGTTGTTATGCTAATCATTCTTCTCATTCAGTGATAGCGACAATAAGAGCTTGTGATGATATAAATACTAATACACGATGATTACCAAAGAAATTTGCACACTTTACTTCATGCTAAATTAATTATATACTTTACTAGCCTATTGAAATGTAATCTAGTGTTGTTATTGCACAATATACAATCACGAAACTGAACAATCTAGGGAGATCTTTTATATTACTGGAAATGGAATTCCAGATATCAGGTTTTGAGAAATTGACTTGAGATGTTCACCTCGATAACATCTTCAGTACTCTACCCCGCTGAACATCGAGACGTGAGATCAAACTAGCCATTCACAAATTCAGTACAAAAATTAGCACAAAATACAAATTTTCTTCAAGCAAGCATATTAACCCCCTCTCCCCCCCAACTTTCTCCGCCACAATATCCTAAGAACCAACGGAAATCTGGAAAAATTGGATTTCCATCTTGAACGATGATAGGGAATCCGTAGTCGTGAGTGTGTATTCAGCTTGTAGACTTTGAGTATTACAAAAAATCTAACTAACGAGCAAAGATATAACTACGAACCTGCCACCCTTCACTCTAAAAAGAACAGTAAGAGATTCTTACTTTCATTACATCCCCACCCATCAGAAGATAACAAACCAACTTATCAGACGAAAAAAATGTACAGAGATAAAGTCTTCATTACATTCCCTATCTCTCTACGGGAAATGACACATCCCCAGCACCCCAAAATCATAGCAACAATTTGCCAACCCAATAGTCCTTTTGAATCTTTATAAACTTTCCTGATTCTATACTTCGAAAAAACTGTGATACTATTTGTTATGAGTTTAGATATCTAGTAATAATCGAAAGTGCTTCAAAACAGCACTTCACGCATTCGTCTCGCTAACCATTCACTTATTTGTAAATCTTGCTGGTCGATCCCCCCTCAAATCCCAGTTCTAATTTCCAACTCCAAATCATCCTTCACTTGCACCTATTTCTTCATCCCCATAACAACAAAGTCAACAACCCATCATCAAACCCCCCAAAAATAGACATTTCAAGGGCCATCAAGCTCGAACACCCATCCAAAAAGATATCTACACACATATTCAGATCTACATGAACAGTTGAGACAACCCACGAGGCTAACCACCATCCACCCCAATTCAAAATATCACACACATATCAATCCAATCGATATGTCAAATCATCCGATTGAAAGTGAAAACATTCAACATATGGTAAGTTCTCTCGGAAAAAGGGCTCAAAAGCTATCGTGAACGGTACTATCTCATTCCATCTCCTCGCTTCATGCCATGAACACAGAGGAAGAAAGGGAAACGAGATTACACTATGTCAATCTTGTATCATAATATTATCATCTACAAGCTCGACTGTCGCCAAATCAAACCACAATACGAACGAAGTGAGTGCATAGTATGTTCTGAAAAAAATCTCGTCATTGCGTTCCAATCTACCATACGTAGTTGTACTTTTTAGCCAAGAATTGGAAGGGAAAGGGAATGAACGTAAAGCGAAATATACATGTAAAAGAAGATGGAGATAGACAACTCCCATGATTGTTAGAGTTAGGGTTATATCGCCAAGAACGCCTGTTTAAACCCATCCACCCCACTACCTAACTATCATCCTTTCTATTCCCCACATTTCGATCTAGTACATCAGTTTCCATGTCCTCGTCATCGTAATGTAATTACGCCGGACCCGTCCTCGCCAGAACCTCACTTAGATGTTTTAAATCATTCTGCGCCTTCTCGTCTCTTTCCAAAATACTTCTAATAGCCTGCCATTCCAGATCCCTCATTTGATAAGCCTGTGGCATTAAGAAACCAACTGTCGGAGCCCTTGCGTAGTCACCTAGTATTCTCAACGCAACAGCTTCACCTTCCGCTTGAGCAATTCGTCTTTGCTCTTCTAAGTTCTGTTGTTGATGTCTTTCCTCAGGTTTTCCAACAAAAGATGGCTGGAAAGAACCCTGAGGAGTAACAGGACTAGGAGACATACCTGGACCCGAATGACTGATTGACAATTGGCGTTGAGCAATACCACCCGCAGTAAGAGGTCTGTGGGGATCAGTTGCACCATCGAATGATTGGATCCGTGAAGGTTGTTCCCATCCATTACGTACAACCAAAGTTACTAATATTGAAGGCTCTGGTCTATCTTCTGGTAGATTGTGTTCTGCAAGATTGACGACAAAGTCTGGGATATTGCCAGGTCCAGGAGGGACTGGAACTAAATATGTATCTCGTACATTTCCCGGACCTTTGTTAGTAAGTACTCCATAACGTTTCTTGTCATGAAAGTAATTATACAAGTCAAGAAAATCCGATGATCCAGAAGTTGGTGTTATGTTGATGACAATTACATCAGATGGCGGACTATATCGAAGACCACATAAATATTCATTGGCTTTGTCTGCATCAATTCTACCATGAACCTTTAAATCTTTATGAAGCAGTTCAGACCATGGAGTTTGCATACGATTGCGACTCAAATCTGGACCAGCAACTTGTTTAGCATATGCTGAAAATTTTGCTACCGAATCCATGCTCATTGTACCTTTCCAAACAATGTCTGGATCTGAGGGGTCTTCAACTGGAGAGTATGGCGGGGATTCATTATCATCTTGAAGCATTTTTTCAACATCAGGATCATCTCCAGGTCCATTCAAAGGCGGTGCGTTCGATGCCCTTCTATAATGATCGGCATTACGTTGTTTGTTGGTAGAAGGATGAGGCGATTGAACACTCGAAAAGACTTTGCCAATGTCAAAAGTTCCTGTTGCCGAACTTTGCGTTGAGCCCTTTCTCAGAGCCGGTTGCTTGGTATCGATATTCAAAGGTGTTTTGGGAGTTGACAAAGTGCGGACTTTGTCATGTGATGGATAGTCTTCAGGAATTTCTGGTACTTCAACCTCGTTTTCGGGCGAGTGAGACCTAGATCTATCACCCATACCAGCATTCGGATCCAACATTTCCCGTCGACGTGCTGCAGACATTGGAATATCAGGATATTCATTAGGATTGGTATCGTCTTCGATTATTTCCTCACCTTTGTGAGTTCTTCGAATCCGTGGACCATCATCTGTGATCATAATAGATTGTTTATCGGCTCTTGCTTTCATGAGTGCTGTTTCACGTTTCAACTCTTTACTTGCCATATCATCTGTTGTCATAACCGCCAAGGCCTGAGGTGATAATGATTGCGACAACAAACCATTACATAATTCTTGATTTTGTTTTAAATTGAGAAATATCGAGCGGATCTGTTTGATGGAGGCTGACTTGTTAGGGTGTGTACTACGAACAGCTGCTTCGATTTGAATGGCAAGTCGTTCGGCCTTTGCATCAATGGTGTCGTCGGCTCGTAAGGTATAATAACGCTCCTCAATAGCATGTGGAATGGCTTGAAGTAAACCCTTCTTAATCAAAGTAACCTGGCCTTGTTGCTCTGCTTCGAGTTCAGAGATTTTGCTAGGTAAGTCTGATGGCGGAGAAGCTCTCGGTGTAGGACGAGACAACGTCTTGCGGATTTTAGTCGAAGATTCCTAAACTACTGTTAACATGTTTCATTCCGCAGTGAACCCAATGACTTACTTTGATGGCTTCTTTATCTTGGGATTCATCTCTTGTCTTGCGCTTTTGACTGGATGCCTTTGCAGGCGAATCCTTCTGTATTTCCTTCTTGGCTGGAACTGAGGGGGACTGTATCTTTCCATTCGCAGGAGTTACATCGCGCTTTTGGTCGCTTGTTCTCTTCTTGCCTTTCTTGCCCTTCTTCCTTGCCGCCTCCTCAGCATCTTGTCTCTCTTGCTCTGCCTTTTCCTCTTCGTGCTTCTCCTGCCTTGCGATCCAAGGCTGTTCACCTCTAGCAATTCCATCCAGGAGTTCCTTGTGGGCTTCTGGCGCACATTGTTCGCAAGTGTATTTGTCTGGTGTGTCTTCCTCATATGGACTTACACCTACGCAAACATTATGTTGCCAGACGGCGCAAATGTCGCAAGCGATCCAAGCAGCTTCATCATCATCCGTAGTCGAAGTAACTCCACAGACACACCGTATAACCTCAACCTCCTCTTCTTGAATAGCTGTCTTTTTTCCACCTTTCTTTCCTTTCTTTTTTGTTTCGATAGGTTGATCAAGCTCATGAGCTTTCGGGTGTTGTCCTTTTGTCGCTCGCGACGACTTCCTAACGTCTGTAGAATCCCTGTTAGTTATTTCCTCGTATGATAGTATTGGAGGGGAAGCATTTTGCCAATTCCTTGCGCGAAGCAAGTGGGTTGACCTGCGCAGAGGTAACTATTACTTACCAGCCATAATAAAGGATATTATCAATGATACAAAGGTTCAAATTTTCTGGTAGACGCGAATTCGATGATTACAAGGGATGAATATACGCCCTGGAGCTGAATTTCAAAGTACGCGTTGATGAATTTGTTTCACGAGATCACTGGCTCTACGAACAAGCTATGGGTTTGTTGAAGAAAGGGTAATATGCAGAAAAGAAATAAGAAGCTATCAAAAGGTTATGGAAAGCTTCTCTTTGTAATCATTCCCCAAATACAATCAGATGAAGTCGCGATTTTGACTTTTTTTTTGCTTCTGGGTATTGTTGATAGCCGGTTAGGACGGACAAGCTTCAAAGTGATTGACCGCGTGTATTGAATGCGCAAAACAGCTTTAAAGAACTTGATAGTGTCAAGAATTGTTGATCTCAGTGTGATGATGAAGGTATTCGAGACAATGCGACAAGGTATTTCGATACTTGATGGGCCGTAAAGGCCTGTTGATTGCTATTTGAGCGTTTTGTTTTGTTTTATTATGGTTCTGTTCTGAGAATTTGAGATAGGGAAGAAGGAAGGCGGAGATTGATCATTTTTCGCTCATTGGTGAGGCAAAGAGGCAAGGCTGGCTTAGAAATTCCAAGATTTTTCCAAGGTGCGGGGATACAGTCATGTGATGTCGGAATCTTTAATATCCGATCGACGAGCTAATGATTAGATATTAAGATAACTACGAGCTCCAGCTTTGACTTAAAGAGCTCAATTGAAAATCTTAAGGAGCTTCAGGCTCGACAAATGCATCACTGATTACAATAAAGTTCAAGAATATTCAAGCTCGACCATAACAACCGACCATAACTACCGGTACATAACAAACCACTCTCTTCTTGAATATCGCCAATTTTTCCTTATATGATTCGGCAATTCCTACTAAGATCATCATAATAATTATGGCAGATGTTCGTTCCCTTCTCAAGAATGAGCGAGTTGCCCGTCGCATACAACATAAACATGCTGGTTATTCAACTGCTGGTAATCTCATGTGCCTCGTCTGTAATTTACAAATGAAGAGTGAATCATTATGGGAAGGACATTTACGATCACCAGGGCATATTTTACGACTCTCAAAACAACAAGAGGCAGAACGTGAACGCAATGCGACAGCGGGCACAAATAGCAACGAGGGAACTAGTAAAAAGAGGAAATTGGACGATGAGGATGAAGATATGGATATGAATTATGGTACCTTAAAGAAGCGCAGCAAAGCTACACCTACTGCCTTGGAAGGATTTTTTGTTCCAGCAGAGGACTCATCAAAAGAAAGATCCGAATCACCTTTAAAATCCGCGATATCTTATGATTTGTAAATCCCTTCTCGTCCTGCAACGCCAGCGAAACCAACCAAGTCACCGCCTCCAAACAAGCAAGCTAATGTGGACGAAGACGAATGGGCTGCATTCGAAGCAGATATTGCTGCTGCGGAGGTTCCAACAGAAGTCGAATCAGAGGCTGTCATATTTGCACCGGCAATGACTACAGCGGAAGTGGAAGCTCGAACAGCCGAAGAAGAAAAGGCGCGAAGAAAGGAGAAGCTCGAAGCTGAGGTAGAGGGAGATAGAGAGGATGCAAGCAGAAAATTGCAAGAAGAATTCGAGGAAATGGAAAGCTTAGACCAGAGGGTGAAGCGTCTCAGAGAGAAACGAGAAGCTTTGTGGTTGAAAGAAAAGGATGTGATCGCAACGGTATCAATACCAACAGAAGAACCTGCAGCCAATGATGTTTCGGAAGACGATGATGACTACGATGACGATGAGGATGATTGGGATGGATTCAGGTTAAGATGATCATCAAATCTGGATTTGTACTATTACGGAGGCTGGCAATAACGATGTTTGATATCGTGTGATTATACCCTATTTAATAAAGCAGTATATCTGCTCCTCAGTTGTGAGGATGTAGAATTGAATACGTTCAAATTTAATCTTGACATAGTCCTATTGATATATCGAAGTGAAGTGGGCTTATTATGCATAACATGCAGTTCATGTTTAGCAAGTGCTAAGGACGAGAGAGAGATCAACCAAATGCTCATTGTCCCACGATTAGTAATTGAGATGGTTTCCAGCAAATTACTTGAAATGCGTTTACACTTTCGGTCCATATTTATCGATGGTTCCCTCGATTCAATGTCCTCAAGCAAACAAACATCGATCCGCCCGCCTTCTCATCACTTTAGTTTTCCCTTTGAGAAAACGAAGAATCGGCTATCACAAAGCCGATTTTCATTCCATATCAATATCAATGTCACAATCAAAACGGCAAACAAGATGCAGAGGGTTTTCAGATCGCAGATCAGTTGATAATGTTCTTCAAGAAACAGTTCCCAAAACTCCAAATATCTCTTAACAGAAATCAAAGCCACTTTCCCATTCACTCCAAACCTTGCTTCATCGAATCCTCCAGGCACGCTCTTTCCAATGGATCATCTGGATTCCCTCTGACCGCGAACCCATGTCTTCCAGGTTTATAAACCCTATGTTCCATTTCCGGTACCTTCCCCCCCTTTTCCTTCTCTTTCTGATGGATTTCCTCAATAATTCCCTTCGACTTAATCGAAACAGCTACATCATTTTCTCCCCACCCATAACTGATTGGTACAACTAATCCCTCCACGTCTCTAGGGAACACCAAATTACTTGGATGTAACGCAACGACCGCATCTATTAATGGTTTCTTAACCCCATCAATCGAAATCATATTCGATTCCAACCCAGCACGAATAGCATATCGACCTCCCCAACAATACCCCACCATTCCAATCTTCCTCTCTCCCTTGGTCTCCAGCCTTAACTTCTCCAAAAAATCATTACAAACCGCGCTACACTTCGCTTCTTTATGTCGACCCATCCACATCATAAAACTCGTCGCACTAGCCAAGATCCCCGTATATTTACCCAGCGTCCCCTGTTTACTTGCATCCACGGGAATTAACAAATCGGCCACTTTAAGCGCAACGGGATCGCCTTCGAAAAAATCAGGCACGTACACGAGATATTCTCCAGAGGCGGCAAAAGCGTCGGCGAGAAGGAGATTGTTGGGCAGGAGGTGCCCGAATATATCGGTGTAGAGCACGATTGTTGCGCGCGAGGTAGAAAGGTTACCGACGATGTATGTGCGCAGACCGTGGATGGTTTGATAGTCGCCGATGGGGAGGCCGGCGTGGATGGTTCCCTTGGGGTAAATTAGCTAGCATCTTGGAGAGATGAGTTGGGGGATTTGATGTACCTTGATGCATTCATTGCATGGTTTATCTATTGTAGACATTTTGACAGTGAGGTTTGATATCTCACAACAAATACAATGCACAACTTGCGGAGTTGAAAATTAAAATAGCTCAAAGGGGTAATCGCTTAGACCGGTGGACCTCAATCTTTATCTCAGAGAAGCGAAAGTGGAAAGAAGTTGAAGTGCAGATGTATGTACGATTTAACTCGGATAATAAGTACTCAACTCAAAAGTAAGAAAGCAGAAAACTATGATGAAACTGATATTTTCCCCATCCCCAAATCGCAGCGACAACAGCGCCTTTATAGAAAACCCCATCTCGCAAATCCCATATCTGATACATCATTTCGTCCATTCCTCGTCAATTGCTCGGCATTTTCTCGCGCTTTTGGGCTCGCGCTGCCCCCCACACTCGGTTGACGAGGATGACACGTGATCTTGGCGTGCCGGTACAGTAAGCGTGAAGGATGCACAACCCTGCGAATTTGGGTACTGCATTGGATGGATGAACGGATGGGGAAAAGTGCTTATTTTTGATTGTGAGAGACTGGATAGACTGCGGGAGTTTAGTTTGGATAGGGAGCTGTAGGATGGGTGGTGGTGGGTGTGCAGGAAGATTGATTGATTGATTGATTGGAGGGTGTTTGGGGCCGAGAAAAACGCGAGCTGGAATTTGGGGTTTGGTGTCGAGTGAGGCATGGTGTTGGGCTAGTAGGTTTTGTTTTGTTATGGTAATGTTGGTAATGAATATTCGTGTTGAGAGAGAGTTGATGGGGTAAATCTTGACTAGAACATTCAAATAAATATATATTCTATATAACTCCTAACTACAATTCCATGATCAAACTAAAACGATTCAAAGAACGCTATAAAACCGAATGTAATCCTGATCCTCAGAGCCGATATAAAATTAAAGAGAAGAGTTCCTCTTCATCTTGCTTAAAGTGGGAGATCCATGACCTGCGCTGATTCAATCCATTCATACCAGTTCACGTCCAGGTCAAGATCCATGTTGACATCTATATCTGCAAACATGCCGGCTGAGGGGTCAATTTCGCTCCATGAAGGTGACGTATCATTTGGCTTTATATTTAGACTGGGGTCGTACCACTCACTTGGGACGGTATCAACCCCGTCGTGCGATAGATACGAAGATTGTTCTATTCCTCTCTGACTTTGAAGATATACTGACTGGTCATCCAGATTTGATGCTTCTTGCCCGGAAAATTTGCTATCGTTGATGTTCAGATTCGATGAAGAGGCGCTATATTCGTACACAGTTGTGGAATCGAGGCTCCGTTGGGTTGTAGGTAGGTCGCTAGCAGTTGATTCTGGGGTATACATCCCAGCAGGCCGTCTCTGATCCTCAATCTCTGGAGGTGTTGCGACTAGCTGACGCCAACGCTCGCGAAATATATTACCGGACTTTCCATCATAAGACGGCACTGGACTGGCCGGAAGCGGCATCTTTTCATCTTCCCTCTCTAGTTCTATTGCTGACCATGAATTCTCTCGCATACGTTGTAGCTCAGCTACACGATGTTTACGCGTCTTAGCCATAAGTTTCCGTAGCGGGACCCAGATGCGCGAGTTCTCGTCTTTTTCCGAGGTGTTAGTCAATTGCCGAGGAATTAACCATTTGCTATGAAGAGCGACCCAAGCTCGCTCGATAAGGGGGGACCATTGGCGTCGAGAAGTTTCTATCAAGAGGTACACGATTGCGTGCCAATGCGTACAAGTTTGAAAAAGCCAATTCCAATTTTGACAATCCTTCTCGGAGTTAAGAGCATGGTTGTACTCGGCTACCTCAATGGCAGATATTAGGAGATTTGTTCGAATCTTGTCCGAATGTTTCTCGCTGGGAGAGGAAAAGAGCACCGGGAGGTTAAGAATAAGATTCATTTTTGACACAACCATGCGCGTTAAAGTTGACAAGCACCAGGATGCAACGGTCTTACTCCCCATGTTGAATTGAAGAAAGTGTTTGTCGACTGTTCCGTAAAGTTCATGTAACAATCGGCTTTGAATTTCGGGACTCGACGGACTTTCTCCGATGCTTGAAGCCATCAACCGTCTCATAACATCACACATCTCGGCTGAAACAACAGTAAGTGTCATTTCTGTTACACATGAACGTGCTGGTGGCATATTCTCTGTATGAGGATTGAGGTCGATATCATTAATATTGAGTGGAAACTTTGTGTCAACACTTTTACCAGTAGTACTCAGTTCTGTACCTTGTTCCTCTGATGCTCGTAAATCTAGCAAACATACCGTCCACCATACTCTCCTACGAGTTTCAATCTCATAGGGGGTAAGGTTAGGAAAGTGAGACCCATCCCGGTGTAGACCTAAAGCTTGAGCCATCCTTATGACCAGGCCAGTCATCATCCAGACAAATCTAGGACTCTCGTGACGCCGAACCAGAAAAAGAAAGATGAGCAGGGCTTTGACAAGTGTTATATCAGGCTCACTGAGGAAATCAGCCTTTGCAAGTGAATTTTCCAGACCCACCCGATATTTGAAACTTAACTCCGATTTTGTACAGCCGAAGTTGCTTATGACCTAGGAGTAAGATAATGCCGTGAGCACAATAATTGAGACAAATCCTCCTTGAACTAGGAAACGCTTACCTCGTCTTCTTCCATCGAGGTTACTGTTGCATAGTAGATGGAAAACATTAAAGCTTCATTTGGTGGCGTGAGTTCCTTGTCCTTATTTCCACGTAACTCACGGATCATGTCAGTGATGGCCGGAATGTCTACAATTCGCATGAATACGTGGATATTTTCACAGTATACGTTCAGCAGGAAAGGTATCTGTGACGGCAATGGACGCAGCTTCGAGAGGTCGGAATCAGAAAGACTTAGATTATTTTTGAATAAAAAACCATGCCGCTCCGATGGTGTTCGCTCGTGCTCCAATGTGGATACCACCCTATCGGGTACATCGTCATCATTTGAAGATATATCAGAATCAGCGTCGATAGCACCTCGAGCCTCCATTTGTAATCCCTCAATCTACTCTGGCGTCAATGATAGTAACTAACCAATGCATATAGTGGACATGATAAGAGAACTTCAACAAACCTACCTCATCATTCATTCGGGCCCAGAAACCACTACTTATGTAACGACTCCGATTGACATCCTTGAGAACTAGCCTACCGAATTTTTTCTGCACATCAGAAGTATGTTTCACAGAGGCGTTATCTTTGAAGCTTTGTAGATCATGATTTAGATCGAGAGGTGAAATATCAGAACCACCAAGCCCAAGCAGCCCATTATTATTGAAATGCCCTGCTGTAGCATTGGCATGCTCCAATTGGCCTCGTAGCTCCTTCACTAAATTCTCAAGATTATGAAGTCTCTCAATAATTGGATCTCCATTGGAACTAATTTCTTTTTCTGGCTTTGTGCCATTTGACTCTGCTGCCAAATTACCAGCGCGCTCGAGCCGGCGAGCCCATCGAGGAGGTCGATCAGTTGAAGGGAGTACGCATGGAATATTTGCTCTCCGGCAATTAGAACACGGCGATAACTTATCACAGCGAACTTTTCGACTCCTACATATTACACAGCTACGTAGCTTCACTGATGTAGCTGTTGTCTTGTAAGAAGTTGGAGTCGAGGAAGCCATATCTCGTGACTGCATGAGATCGGAGATATTCACAGTTCAAGGGCATCAGTGAAGCCTCTGCGAATAAATCCGTTATTTATTGTGCCACTTTTTCGAGACTCATATCCACTCTTTACGAAATATAGGGTGAAGATCTGAGTTTGAACATTGATCGGACCAAAAGGGTTTTTTATCAGGAACAGAGAAGTTCGCCATGGTGATTCCATGTACCTAGTAGGTAAGCAGGTAAGCTAAGCAGAGATAGGGCGATCGATACGCGCCATGACCGTGGCAAGGTCATAGCATACATAGATGCCACGTGATACACGCTAACAACAAACCAACAACGATTACCATGGCAAACTCAACTCTATGCCCGTCGCCCAAGAAATCGAAGATATCGCATGGTAATACCCTTGAGTTCCTATCTCTGCTTGCATATATCAGGTTCTCATCACGTGGAATGGTCGTAATCAGACCTCTGACAGCCATTTGGCGATGATATTCACGATCACAACATCTCCCGAGGCTGTTGTATATATAGACTTCAATGATGGTCTGAAGGATTTATGTTACTGTGTTATCTCGTGGAAGCTAAAGACAGGATAATCACAAAAGAGACAGGAGCACAACACAAGATCTCCTGCACTCTTCTCCATGCGATGGAGGCAAGAAAGTGAGCCAACTTCATTCTACTCTTCACGACGATTCACTTACGTGTTACTTTGCTGCCTCCGTCTGAAAGGTCTGTATGAGACGTGGCAACTAATAGTCAACGTATGGAGAATCCAAACATGTGTCCCTTTCATAACGAAGTTCAGCGCTACTCGCACTAGTTTAGCCTTTTGGCCGTTGTAATGGTGCGAATCAGATCTCATTGACAGATATGAACCAATCGCCTTTTATTTCAGTGACCAGTGTCTAAACCCCGCATCATTATGATATAATTTACGATGCACGACTTTCTCTGGTTCAGCATGGTCGTTAGGAAGTCGCCTCAGCAATAAGCATTCTGATACCAGGCCCACTTCATGGACTTGATTGCTTAGCATAGTACTGGGGAGTAGCTTCGAGAGGGTATGCCTTCGCCTTGCAACTGAGCTTGTGATATTATATGGCAAGTACCCGGATTTTCGTCGTCTCATGATTCTTGCTTATTTTGGACATCGGGTTCGATCAGGAAAGACAACACTTATTCCACGATATTTCTAGCAAAAGAAAGTATAAACATGCGAGAAGGCAGTCTCTGTGTAGTTCTATGTTCTGATACCTGTGACGATACGCTTATATCGTTTTCGGTGCCACGAACTATCCATCAAATTGAAGTGGGATAATGCGGATTATTTCCAGAATCAGCAGGCTGGGGTAATACAATACTGCATGAAGATCCATAAAGCGTTGTTCCTGAGACCACGGAAAGCGGGAGGAACCGTGCTCTTACGTGTTTTGTGAGACCTCGGGATGAACATTTGATTTGTTGTTATCCGAAGATGCCTCAAATGCAACCTTCATGTACCTTGAGGAGGCAGTTCAGAACAAGTGGTCAAAAGTTAGTGGAGGGCTCGCTGGTGGGTCTGTCTTTAGCGTGGCAGTATCACGATAAGAAGTCTTGATGTGGTATACACACTTGTACTAAATACATGAAATGGTATCCAAAGATTCCTGAACACCCGGAAAAACTTGGAGAATTCACTTCCAGCATTACTCACGAGGATGTAAAAGGGGAACGTCTGAAATAGCGGTGGAACGGCAAGGCCCTTAAACAATCAAGCAGCCTTCAACATCCCAATATTTCTATGGTTGACATGCGTATCAGATCTATCAAATTGAGTTTGTTTTCTTTTTTCTAAGCTTGCAATTGCCTGCTCATTGTTTAACTTAAAAATAGTGATCAGTGGGGGGCTTGGCGTCCCACCGCCATTTCAGACACTTCCTGTGGAAGAGGTATATCTTCAAAGGTTTCACATAGTCGTTATTGACTCGTTAGCGCTGCACGTCGTATTTCATATCCGGCTGACATGCATCCGACATACCCGATGCTATGCAATGGGCGCTCGACTGGTCAATGATATCACATAATCTTGTACCTTGTGTATATCAAAATTGGAATAAATAGTCTCAAGTCCCATGAAGCCAGCCCAGTTCTCAAATTCCAATGCGAAACAAACCATCAAATTTTCAATCATGGGTAATCAACGCCGCAATCATCTCCTCTTGAGCAGTCCACGCACAGCCTCCAATCTCTTGGTTACAATCCTCGATCTCGAAAATCAACCAGACATTTACACAACCGAAAGATCTAAACACGGCTATTTCTTCCTCGATAGTTTCCACACTCGGAAGTATCTCTTCGCTGCTGATTCGCCCCATATGAAAGACTGGACGCAAGAGGATAGGAAGAAATCTCTAGCAGCTCATCAATCCTGCTTCGAAAGTTTGCGCGACCATGCTATCGCCGCGCAATCAGAAGGAAAATTCGCTTATGTCAAAGAACATGCGGCTTGGCTCATGAATCCTGTTGCGCTAACAAAATTAATTTACAATGAAGAAGTTGGGGAAGAAGGATGGACTGTGAAAGCTTTTGACAGTTAAACACGTTCCATCGGCAATGATACACTCCTACCAGATGAATTTTTAAAGGAATGGATGCCAACGTTTTTAATTCGTCATCCTGCATTGGTGATTCCTTCATTCCTCAGAGCTCGTCATGATGTGGAAGGATTAGAATATTCAAGAAAGGAGTGGAAATCTCGGAAATTACAAACGTCGATGAAATGGTCGAGAGATTTGTATGATTGGTACTGCTCTCAAGGTACAGAGGAGTCAATCGTTCTGGATGCTGATGATATCATGACGAACCGCGACATCATGGTTAAATATGCAAAAATGATAGGAGCAGATCCTACGAGATTGAGGTTTTCGTGGGAGGTGAAGTCGGCCGAGTCAGACTGGGGAGAATCAACAGCTGCTTGGAAAAGAATGAGTTCTACATTGCGATCTTCTTCTGGGGTTTTGGAGGGAAAAACTTCGGCTGGCCTAGTTGTTGAAGAAGAGGTGGAGAAGTGGAAAGAGGAGTTTGGAAATGAGATTGCGGGGGAGTTGGAGACTTGGGTAAAAGATGCCATGCCGCATTATGAACATATGAAAGTCAAGCGGCTTACTTGATGTATATCATATTGTCGCTTTCACGCATATGCCTAGCATCTGTTTGTTACAAACGGCTAAGTCTACAACCGGGGACAGGCATCATGAATTGAAGCTGCCATTTGTGTGTAATCCACTCATTGATTAATTAATATATTTCTCCTTTCTACCTTCGGCCTGATATCTTCTCGGCTGTGTGGATATCCAGCTTTCTGAAAGATACTACAGGCAGGGGAACCTGAAATATCCGAACAATACCTGGAAGCTATTTCTAATGCGTTTGACCATTGAAGTGCCTCTTGAAGCAATTTGTCACATATTGCATGTACAGTGTATGATAGTGGCCGTGAAGTCACTTGCGCCACTTATGCCACATACGCAATGCTCATACGACCCTGTTCACAATCAGAAAGTCAAGGATTACGTCCAACTTCAAACCTTCAACTAAGTTTTAATCTCGGAGTGATAGCAAGAAAGCCAGATTCTGCCTGATCTTAATCTATTATGTGTAGTTACCACCCTCTCTTCCTCTTTCACCTTGATTCGAGTTGATCCAATGGGATTTTGAAAAGCTCTTACCAGACAGACGGAAAAGGAACTCTACATGACATTCATTTGAGGTATTCGGAATTGGAAGGAAGTTACCGGATAGCATCTTCCAATTAGATCACATAGATTGCGACTTCCCTATTGTGTGACGTTGGACAAACTTTGGTGTTGATGTATGTCATCTTTTGCGTGAGATAACATAGCAACATGGAAAGAATAACCACTAAATGTTTCATGAATGAGTATCGCGATTATTCAATCAATATGATTCATAGGATCCTATTATGCGCTTTGGTCATTGATGGTGTCAATTCGAGCTTGACCACCAACACCAGACCCCCTAGGAATAAACTCCCAAGTTTAAACGAAGCTGGTATTGAAGATTTTGTAGAAAGTCTCGAGTATAAAGATTTCACCAGTGTCGACTTGATTAAAGCAAGTAATCTTAGCGTCCATGCATAAGCTGGGAACCGACCCTGACTCATTTCAATAGGCCTAAATAGCCCAGATCAATGACAGTAATGATGTTTTGAATGCAGTGGTCGAAATCACTCCGGACGCCATCCACATTGCCTCTATGCTCGACGATGAGTGATCAATGGGTACGCTTCGCAGGTAAGTTTTGAGAATGAATAAATGCGGCATCTTTAAGCTGATATTCCAGTCCTTTGCATGGAATTCCTATTTTGATTAAAGATGTACTATGTTCTCTTGCTCAGTCCGAAGAACCCTGCAACATAAGCCTTTTCTTCATCTCAAACGCACCAAACTTTTTCAAATCCGTTCTCCGCTTTTCATCGTGTGACTTTCACACTGTTTGAACTAACAGAAGTATCTTCTACAGATCGCCACAAACGACAACATGAACAATACTGCTGGCTCCCATGCACTAATTGGGGCCAAAGTGCCTGCATAATCTACATTGCGAGAAAACTTCGAGAAGCTGATGCTATTATCTTAGGAAAGACGAATCCCAGTCAATGGGGCCACTTCAGATCATTCAATATCAGCAACTGCTGGTTAACTCGTGGTGGACAAACTTATGGACCATATTTTCCCCGGCAAGATCCCTTTGGTAGTTCGAGTGGTAGCGCGGTGGTATCGACGTAAGTGATACTTCAAGTAATAAGCAAGAAGCTGATCTTTCAAGACTAGGATTAGCAACAGTTTTCTGGGGTGCGGAAACTAGTGGTTCAATCACATCACGTTCTCATTTTAACAATGTTGTTGGTATGAAGCCAAGTATGTGCAATTCTGATTATGATGTTGACTGCTTACTAAAATATCTCAGCGGTGGGATTGACATCACGTCATCTTGTAGTTCCAGTCAGCGAGAACATGGATACTCTAAGGCCGATGACGAAGACTGTTAAACATGCTGCTTATGTTCTTCACAGCATCGCAGATGTTGATCATTTGGATAACTATACCTTTGCGATTCCGTATGGAGCTGACCCGAACTTTTTCAATGCGTGTAATATATCGGCTCTCAAAGGTACTCGATTAGGCGTACCTCGAAATGTAATTTCACTTATGTCAGATAACAGCACGGGATCAATGCTTGAGGCTTTCATAAATCTTTGGCAATTCTACGATCAGCTGGTGCTATTGTTATCGAGGACACCGATTTTTCAACTGCACAAGAATCCATCGATAATGGTGTATTGACCGTCCAGATTGTAGCAGCAGATTTTGTTGTGGCTGTGGAGAAATATCTAGATTTGCTAGTGTACAATCCGCACAATATAATAGACTTACCCGATCTACGCAAATGGACTCAATCTAGTCCACTAGAGGGCTATCCTGATAATTAAACCTACGGACGTTTGGGATGCTGCACTAAAAAACTGGAACAATACCGATTATGAATTTTGACGTGCTTACCAACGAGCTCTATATCCGATGCTGATGAATTAGTATGTGCGGGACCTAATATTCCGTAAGTTGTTTTATTCCTGGCCCGCACCCAATTATTGACGACAGATCTAGGTTCGGCTTTAGTTTCTTGGTACCGGTGGTAGAAAAATTTACCGATGCAAAACTCATTGGGTTAGCATATATGCCTTTGAGCAAAGAACAATGAATAGGAAAACGGTACATCCGTATATTAAGCCGAAAACCGATCTTCAAGATATAATTGGGATGCATGTCAGTCAGAGAAGATTCTAGGAAAGGCTCATGTAACCAATTCTGAGCAGGGCGGTTAGGTTCAGGGCAACAGCAACATTACATGCGTTTCCAAAGTAATCTGTTCATTGCCCAACAATATCTCCTTCTATGTTGAGTCTTTTCTCCAGTATTCAACTAGAAGGCTTCCCTAAATATATGTGAGTACAGCAGAACTATACTCTCTCGTCCGTCGAGTATTTCATCAATCCTCCAACCCCTCTCGATTTCTTACTCCAATTCCACTTTACTGCGGCGGCTTTGGCCACAATAGTTTTTCCAACCCCATTGGCCAAGCCCCATTTTGATTCAATTGACTACAGCCGGAGATTGTACTGCAAAAGTCCCTTCTGATACGGTTTGAAGCATGTGTGTGAAGGGAGATGGTAAGCCCTTGTAATTAGAACACAGCCTCAGCAATAAGTAGGGGAGTACACTTACCTATTAGAGGTTTCCGTGTCAATTTCAGGCTTATATCGGACCTTCTTCACCTTTAAATAACCATTCATATACCTCAAAAATGAGGGCTCAAAGCCACCGGTTTATCATTTTCACATCTTTCTTTTCGAAACGTCGCTGCCCCGAGGAGTGAGCATCTTTGATATCATAAAATACCTATCCATCATCCTTGGAATCACCTTATTAAAAGATTTATGTTTCCTGCCATACAAAATGATTCTTTAGAAGCTCAGTCGTCGTTGATATGCCTCACGTGAAATATCATATGTCCGAGAGAGTTCAACCGGCATTGGAGTCATCTCACCCAGAACTTTTGTTAGGAGTCGGGGTCAAGCTCGCGATTTTAGGTATCAGATACCTATTAAAATGCATCAAAGAGAAGCCGCCCCGAGCTCTTTGAGATAAAAGCCCTTTATAATTCATAATATACAAACATTCGAAATGAGTAGTCCACATACTGAAAGATAAGTCCTTAATTGTTACCCAAACCATTTCCAGTAATTTCCACACCTTCTCTCCCAACCTTCTCCCAAAATCTCCTCAGCCCCAGAACCTTCGCCCTCGCTGTAATTTCCCTCCGCTCAACCTTCTTACCCCACGTCCCTCTCCCTGCAGCGCCCTCACCCCTATCTACATCCCTCCCAGCAATCCTTTTAACCAACCTTTTTACTTCCTCCTTCCCTTCCCTCGTTCCTTCAATCTCTCTCTCTTTTTCTCCCACCCTCCCCCTCCACCCCTCCACCCACGCCCTCAGCCCATCTTTAACCCTTTCCCTCTCCACCTTTCTCTTTATCCCCACGAGCCCCGGTGCTACTTTCCCTTTCCCGTATCCATAATATTCTTTCGGCAATACGTTTTTCTCCACCAACGTCTCGATAGAAGGTCTTTGCCCAAGCTGCCTATTCAGTTTTATCTTGATAAGATTCCTCCCCAGACTTCGGGCAGCAAGTGAAGTCCGGGTAATGTATATTCGTTGACTCATGAGATCCGTAAGAGGAGCTCGATGGGAAAGACGGCGAGACAGGGCGTGGGATGCATCATGAAGACGCTGTGCATGGAGAAGGGGATCGAGGCAAAGGGTTCGGAGATGATGAGATAGCTGGGAAACACTTATTAATTCTCGTTCACGATGTCATGAGGAATGATAGTTCGGAGAGGTATGGAAGAATTGGATAAACATCATAACTTACTCGTGAAGCAATTAATAAGTCATTGACGTTTAGATAGGATAAGATTTCGAGGATTAACTCGTCGGGAAACTGCGATAAGCTGAGCTTCCCGATATCGTTATCGTTTTCGATCTCGTATCGTAGCGCATTTTCTATTGCGGTAGCTCTTTCATCATTCTGCGAAGCTAACTCCATGATATTTTCAATGAAACAATATATTCAGCTGCTAATTTGTGATTAATTGATAAGAGAATGAATTGAATGGATGTCGATTGTAGTGGGATTCCGTCGTCGTCAGGAAATAGCGGGGGTTCATCAAACTGCTGCAGATGCAGTCACGGTTCGGCGGCATCTGAGACATTCCGAGACAAAGAATGAACGTTTCTGATAAACAAACAAGCGCAATTTCACTCTTTTGACGACAACTTACATTTTTGCTTTTAAAACTGCTCGGAAGTTAAAAGAAACGACGTGATGTTCGTTTTTATGAAATCTTCACATCGTAAATTTCTTACCAAGTCGACTTTGCTCGAGTTTCCGAGCTTTCTTGCTCAAGCCCCTTCATTTGCCTCCGCTTAAGCACATCTGCGTGCCATGAAAATTAATTGATGGAAAAAGTAGGTAGCTAAATTCTATTTTAAGGTCAAAATATATTGTCATTCTCTGGCCCCTTCATACATTCAATAGCACGATACATATGTAAAGACGATCACCCTAAAAATGTAACACCTCCTTGAATCATGCCGCCTTTTCTCTTCTCCCGAATTGCGATTGATGTCAACCTTTACTCGAGAGTCGAGAGCGACAGCAAACGATCATCCCCACCACTCGTCATAGCCCATCACACCCCTGTTCAACACGCAAATTCATTCCTGAGACCCCAACACGACCTTCCATTTTCACACTTCACGTCCCTCAGCCTCTCATCTACCAAAATTTAACACCTCCGGCAACACCAAAAAGCAAAAATCAACCACATGATAACTCCCCTTCGCGTCCCTCAAACCGACCTTGCGCTCTTAGAGCCGCAATCACTTTTCTTCTACCTTCTATCCCCACATATAGCGATATCATGTAAGGCGCAACTTATCGGTAACTAACAACCCTACAAACTAGACCGACCTGCCGACCCGCCAACACACCTTCAACTCCAGCAAACCACAACCAACCAGCTCCTCTTCATCAGCCCTGCTTACACGATTGATGGACTATTTCCAAACCAACTCTATCTCCGACCATCTATCGTGCCCCGTGCGTGCAAATCATGGATTGTTAGGTACAAAGTAGGTACCATGTTCTAGTATAAAACGTGTATATCATATCCCCATACATATTGTTCATGTAAGGTGGAGGCATGTACATGCTGTCAAGCTATTATACGTAGGTACAGTACATCATACTCGTGTCATTATGGGGCATGCATCTCAAATGACAGGGCAATCCACTTATCTAATCCAAAATCCTTTGTGTCGTTTGAAGTCATCGCGAACTTCAATGAAATCTAGTATGCATAGTACAATGATCAATATATTGATCAGTGAATAAGGCGTTCTTGTGATGATAGTGACCCGAGTACAATACAGTACAATCAATTTTCAATCGCTCAATTAATCGGTCATGTAATCATCGATCTTGTTTGCGATTCTTGTCCTAATTTACTTGCCTCAAAATTTCAATCCGAACCTTCCCAACAACTTCCCCGTCATCCCAGAATTGTCCAACACTTCGGAAGCGACCTCTCACCTCACTATTCTTGCAATTAACCTTTTCTCTCTCTCTCTCTCTCTCTCTCTCTCTCTCTCTCTCTATTCTCCGGCCAATACATCTACACAACATCAATCAATCAATCGTTACAAGGCGACAAGTCAAGTTCTTTTAAACTTCCCAAGGCCCGACCACAAGGTCTGGTCTCGACCCCATCCATCACGGTACCACCACTTCCTCACCCAACCAAAATCTCCGTAGCCCACATACTTGCCACCGGCTCCGTACCGGCCCGAGTTTAGTAGTTTATGTTTGCAAAACTATCCATTCCCTCAGATCAACCGGTGCTTGCTGACTCCTTACTAAACTTTTTACGCCTCATATTTATCTCTCCTAGACCGTTTCATAGACCCAAAATAGTCCCGCATTTACATACATGTTTGATGTACTTTTCATCGTAAAAACTCGATCCGAGGTCTTGTATACCAAGACGCAGGAATACATGTGCATCTATCTAGTATCTATCTACCCACCTCTCTATCTGAATCTTACCATTTTTTGCGAGTCAGTCATACAGAAATCGTTGACCAAGCAAATCACGCCGATGCAAACGCACTGTAACTTCATTTTGGCAAATGTACGGTGTCCATAATTCACTCACCTATCTATCCATAGGCTACTTGATCAATTGGTCCATCCATCGGTCAAAGACACCATGCCCGAACATCCAAGATCCGCACACCTACATTCTACGTGTGTTGAATAAATTACGGTTATCAAAAGGTGATGTGGTGTGGTAGCGCATGCATAGAATGCCCGTCCGTTACGTTGTCGTGGTTCTAGCTTTCATTTACTTCGTACATCAAATGTGAAGATCAAAAGAAGGCAGACTTGGCCCGACATGTAGCGACCCCAAAGGTGACCAACATATGCAGTGTAGCTTGCTGCACACGTTGAATGAATGACACTCTTTCTCATGTTATTTCCTTGCTAGTATCTATTTCTGATCTCACATACACACCTCTACACATTCTTCATTCTGAATCTCAGCTCGTAAACTTGGTCCACCATGTCATGACAGATATATAGGTCGCGTAAGAGGCTAACTCAACTATTGATTCGAGAAGCAAGCAAGCATCCATTTGCAAGTTGCAAGTTATCTGACCACCTTCAAAAAACGCTACTTGCAATCAAGTAAGCACTATCACACATCCTATATTCGCTGCTTAATTAACTAGCTTGTTAATTAACCTATAGAATCTTTTTTTCTAGAGTCTTCCATACAGAACCCCTCTTAGCCAATAATTCAGGAACCGCCTCTCCCGCGAAGCTCCATCCAATCAAATTCTTCAATTCGCCTCATGCCCAGCTTTTCCCGTTATAAAATACCAATTGACTTCATTGGAGCTCTCATAAGCCAGCCAATTGGTTGGCTTGATTCGTCCCTTACTGTAAATCCGCATCACCTATTCAACACATGATTCATTTCAGTCCCGAAAGTAAGGTCAGTAGTGTTCGCGCTTTTATCGTCGCGAGCCAAATTTTGTGACCTTGGAAGAGTTAGAGAGCTTTAACTTATGATTTTGGATCTAGTATGTCGTCGGTGCTGATTCCCGTTTTATTGATGTTTGTTGTTTTTTTGGGGGCGCAGAACTCTAAATTTCTCGCTTGTGGGCCCATTGAATAGCCTTTTTTATTGTTAACTTTATCGTCCGTGAGGAAAGGGGGCCAAAAAAGGAGAAGCTTTCAATAGACGTAAACAACAATACAAGCCAATTCCTCCGCCATCAGGAATACAATTCATACTTTGGATCATCTCATCATGCATAATTACACTGAGCGCGCTTTCAATGATCCTAGAATCTGCTTGATTTCATCACTTTAGACGAGTTCAGCTGGCTTTTGACTCCCAACCCCTCGTTTCCTTCTGATCGGTGTGCCAGGAATGGATAACATACATTCAAACATATTAATCCTCAAATAGAATCTGCCTCATTGTAATGCCTTTCCCTCTTACCATCCCCATATAGAGAGATGAAATTGTTCATCAATAGAAAACTTCCTTATATCATATGACAATTACACATAAGATTGGCAAAACACCATATGAACGTCGAGATACAGAATCCCTTACCCACGCAAGTACAACATAAAGTAAGGCAAACTGAAAAAACGGCCACTTAGCTTTCATCCTATGTTTGTGATGTTTGTGTATCTGGCTTAACTATTGCCTGGCTGACACCTGCCATGCAAACACGACAGAAGTACTAGATATCTTTCGCCCCCCAAGATGCACATCCGATATTGAAATCACATAACGTTGGTGTGATGACTTCATTGCATTAGTATTTGCCACCGATACAACGAACGACTGCGCTGAATTGCCTTGCCTTTGACGCCCCATAATATCGTCCTTCACAATTTGAATGCTGACCATACTGATATGGTCCATTAAAAAGTAAAGAAAGCAAGAAAGATGACTATCATTTGCATGATCGGGTCTTTCCTCGAATGACCATTCAGGGGCAATCTGGAGGATTTCCGTCGAATCACCACTTCCCTTGGGAGGGGACAAGATAAGTTTAAAGGCCGGAAGCGGTTAAAAAGTGAGGCCGCATATTCCAGCTAGAATATGACAGAAATGTTCTCCGGTGGAAAAATGCGAGAGAAAGCGAAGAAGGTGGTGTGTAACCTTGAGAAAATGCTGATTGCAGCCCGACAAAGCCGTAGTTTGAGAATCTCGATATTGTAATCTAGTCGCGACTTACTCGGCCAAACCTAGGTCGCCACGTCAGTGACCATCCGAAGCCCTTCATTGGGACCATTTCTCTCCAAGCTAGGTGCGTAGTGCATCGTGTTAATCAACAGCTTAGCGAAAACATTGTAGGTATGAGATGCGCCGTGAGTGGCGAGAATTTGTGACATCCTCTAGCTAAGCAGATCGGGGTATGCTGGTTTGCAAACTCATTGTATGGATGATCTCTTGCTTCAAGGCTTCGTCCGTATCTGACAACACATTGATTTCTGACCACCTTGATCTCGGCAAGACGGAACGGACTCTCAAGTCAGTATGCATATCGAGGCCGTCTTTTGCACAATCTGCGGCCATGTAAATGTTGCAGAAAATAGAACAAGCATTCCAGGTGGCTTGCAATCACCAGACTGTAAAGATATGTCCTGTTATCAAACACCCCTTTCAGGCAGATATGGCTCGATGCGAATCCGGCCAGAAAGCAGGGAGTTATCAACATTTGACAATATCTCAAAGCGAGATATGCTAGATCAAACGTCTCGATATCAAGGATATAAATTAGAGAAAGAAAGAGAAGAAAATGTAATAGCCAATAGTAGTTTGCTACCACAGCCAGTTCATGAGAATGATTATGATCGACCGACCATCATTTGTGATTAGACTCCCGTTGGTTTGAAATAAGAAGTAACCGGCAATTGTGTGATAGGTTTGGGTCGATATCTCTCCACAAAGAAGGTTGTTACGGTCCGTCCTTGGGTCTAGCGGGTCTCTCGTTGCAAGCAGAGAACGGATGATCCAGTAATCAGGAAGAAGATTTGTGGCAATCAGTAAAACCAAGGAAATGACGGGATAGGAAATTCATAACGTGATTCCCATGGCGTAAACTTCTACACTCAGCAGGGGGGTACACGATGTTGCAACGGACTGTGATTACCGATGCAGTAATTCTAACATGATTAAGTGTCCACCCTGTCGAGACTAGAGAGGTAACTGAATGCGAGGGAACTTGAACCAAACATCGGCATAGAGTAAGAATACGATAGGTGCCAGTTCTTCTGGCGATTGAGCCAAGGATGTGATTAGTTGCATGTATGTCTTGGTGAGAAAGGCACAAAGATATGCACTTCGTTTGTTGGCTCGAATGGAAGCGTGGAAAGCTCGAGGGGGCTAGTAGACAAACACGCTGCAAGGCTGGGAGGATTGTAACGGCGTGGTTGTTCGGACCATAAACAATGCTGTCCAAATCGTGTATAAATACTCCCCTCGATTTCCTCAAAGGTAGAATAAACACCATCATCATCATCAACATCCTTCAAAGCATCTCAACGAACGATCTCTCAACTCTCTCTTGATATCAAAGTATCATCGCCATCCAGTATAATAACCTCACTCGAGACATCATCAGACGTCGTCTCTGATCTCAAACATTTCATCGATAACATATCCGTACTTCGACCAGTAAGTTTGAGCCATGAAGCATTGTCGCGTTTCATATGGAGTGTTGTAGAGAAGCAAGACTAATATGAATGGTTACACATAGCTCCCATCAAAATGTGTTTTTTCGATCAGTGCCAATTCGTCTGTGGCGACTACAAGTGGGGCCACTTTCGACAACATTGTGCCAAAGAATACCGTACAGGCGAGACCTGCGGCATGAAATTGGTCATGACCACATACCAGAGTCATGAGAAGTGCAAGATTTGCACGAAGATCGAAACAAAATGGGGCCGTATCCAGAAGGAGCAAGAGCGTGTACTTCGATGGAAGAAGGAAAACGGAAAGAGTCGCCAACACTCAATCGAGGCGTCAGAGGAGAAGATCCGGGACCTGCAACAAGAGGTCAATAGTCTCGAATGGCAACGCTCGCAGAATGCTTTAGCTTTGTGAAAGGTAAGAGACCAATCGCTTGTCCGAGTGACAATATCTGATGCTAATTCCTTTCTCATTGAAACTTTCCACACAACACGATAGCACTGAACTAGCGAACTATTTTGTCGCGTTTCGATCTTTTTTCATAGGGTTGTCTTTCTTTTGATGGAGTGAAATGATGGAACGGAAGAGTGGTCTTTCATTTAAGGATTTATTGGAAATGATTGGTTTCTGGAGACAGATGAAGGAATTGTTTTGGAATTAGATATTCTCACGACTTATCGATGAAACGATCATTTGAACAAGTTCCTTGAATTTGCCAATAATTTGCCAATGACTTGTGGATATGGCTTTATTCTGTTAATCGAACCGACAATCTGGTCAAATGTTGAGGGGGCCATTTGATGTTGTCCGGGCGCTTAGATGAAGAAATTGGGCGGCTCGGGAAATTAGTGCATGCGAACTAAATACAAGCTTCCTTGAACTTTCGGGAAATTGAGGCACCATCCGAAATCATAAGAGGCGATCATATCAAAAGACTTGTCGGAGAATTTGGCCGTCGATGATGATCAACATCCTTACGATAATGAAGAAATCCCACTTGAATGTTCCTTCTTGTGGGTCGCGATCTATATATGTACGTAGCGAAGTCTCGTTCTGTAGGTATGTGCTGTGATTTCTGTGTAAAACTTTTCCTATTGCAATTAGCCTAATGTGCATTCTCAACCATACACACCTGATCGGCACATTTATCATCACTGAACAGTTTTCTTCATGAAGAGGTTGAAATAAAGATACGGATAACAAATATATATATGGTAAGAAGAAAGGAAAGAAGTCGAGAAACGCTTTCCAAAAGAAAAAAAAAATCTTCAACAGGATCCTCCCTTCCCTTTATGAATTTCAGACTGAACGAACTTGAGTGTAGTAGTGAATTGTAACGTGGCTAATCCTCAATGGATATCTGTGCAGCCTGACTGCAGAGCATGAGAGAGAGACGTGATAGGCTCTGATTCATGATCAAGTAACCAGTAGGCAGGCGCTTTTGACAAAGGAAATGCTTGAATGATACAACGCATAGTCAAATTACGCTTAGCTGGTCCAGTCAGAAGTCGATTCCCGATACTCCTCCTGGGAAATTGCGGCAGCATGATGGGCCGTGGTATGAGGATATTGTAACGACCTTCCCAACTCCAATACGCCGTGGAACACAAAGATGCCCGTATAAGTTCGAATCCATGTTCTACTCCATGGCCGACTCTGCATCTGCAAACCCTCCTAATAATGGTCCTACGTCTTCTGATTTGACCGGCTTGTACTTCTTCATTTCCTCCACATCTTCATCGTCCGATGCCCAACCATCGGAAATTGGGTGGGTACTTTCGACGGGGGTTTGTTTTGTATTGCTCGATCCGTCCTGTGATGGCATCTTGGCTAGAACTTCCTGATACCGCAATAGTCTTGCGTCTTGACCATTATACATAGTAACGGGTGCTCGAGGGACATTCTGGGGGACCATGGCGAAGATATCGACGAGATGACTGGCACAAACTTTAGTTAGAAAATGCATCAATGCGATCGAATAGTTGGTTCCACGATGTGCAGTTTATGGATTGAGGGGTATCGATGTGGAAGAAATGTTTGGAGCATACGTACTTGGACGTTTGCGCTACGACCCTTTGCAAGGCCTCTGTCTCCCTTTGCACTTCTTGTGGATCTGCTTGAATGTCATTTGAATCTTGGTTCCCGAAACTGCCGTAATGATGAGAATGTGCATCGTTTTCGAATAATAGCCTTTGGTCTTCACCCTATTTGCAAAGTCGTCAGCGACGGCTCAATTTTGTGTATAATAGGGGAAATCAAACCTCGTCCGACGAATCCCGATTACGTTCCAGCCCAAGACAAGAAGAACAATTGCCCATTGTTCCTGCCCTCTCTATTTTCCTATTTTCTGTCCTGTCTTTCTTCCAACGACTCAGGGATAAATTGATCCCACACACAACACCAACTGTACTACCTACAATCAACCATCGACAGACCAATTTTAGGGATCAAAACTCTGGAAGATCGCTAATATCCAGTTACGCGACAAATGTACTGGATTTGGATTTTCTTTGCGAAAGCAAGGTGATGTTGATAGAATTATTCAAAGAAAGCATTTCTTAACTTTTTGGAGGGAGAAGGATGTTTTGATAAGAAAGTTGATTATGATGGAGATCCAACTTCCCGGCTAAATTACGGTTAGATATTTTTAGTGATTGGGTAGCTTTTAAGGTACTAGTAAGTAAGCTGACTGAGCAACCAAAAATATCTAATCGTCACTCCCTCCATTGTCACTACAAATAAGCCTCAACGGTACATATTGTTAACCTCACTTCCAACGTCACCCCTTTGTCATTCCAACTAACGATATAACATACACGGCATTGGATTTTCAAAGTTCAACAATGACGCTCTGCTGGGCCACTACCGTGAAGACTTTATCGCTTCGCTCTGGGAGAGCAATTCTTTCTAACTTCACCAGTTCTATGTTATTTACATAGTAAAGTTAACTGGTGGCCCCTTCGTTTCTTCAGCCAACCTAACGAGAGCGAAGCTAAAACACCTCCATGGTAGTGATCCAGCGGAGTATTACCAATCCGTCTTCCCTGGCCCAACTTTCCTTTCCTTTCCCCGTTCTATATGGCAAGTCAATTTACTGGTATTCGATTAATCATCCCTTTATCAGACTGGTTTAATGTCCTTCCATCATGGAATTTCCCCTCTCCCCCTCTCCATGGGAACAACTCCACTTCCTTTCACTGGGAACATAGGATTATGTACGCTCTCAACAGTATCGGCACCTCTCAAAGTATGCTCTGGTTTCTTGAATATTGTATCGCCTCGTCAAAATCTAACAGCTCTGTGTACTCGCTGATCTACAATTTGATTGCAGCTTATAAGCAAATTTCTTTCACAAAACACATCCAGCATGTTCTGGGAATTTGAATACAACCCCTTTAATCATCTATTGCTGCAACAACAGTGAGGAAAAAAGGAAATTCTCGGATATGTCCTTGCTCTGCTTCTGCTGTTCTCTGATAGCTCTGATGCGTTTGTTACTTGAAGAGATCTCATCCCTTGCTTGGTGATATACTCACCTTTCAAAGCCCCCTTCTTGAACGTATAGACCTTACCTGAATGTACCAAACATTTGTATCTTTCCAGTTGTACAATAATATTCTCCCTTATTTTCAATTTTTCGAGTACCTGCAAGGCGATACAATATATTGGTCGACAATTACTTTCCTCTGTCTCCAACATCTCAACATATGACCCTTGGTTTTATGTGACATTTTATAAGAGAGCACTTTCTCTTTCTTTGAATATTTCAATCAGTAAAGTCCTCTCATCATCACATTCATTCATTTACCTATTCTTTCCAATTAAGACGGTCTTCACTCCTTCGTCCGTTGTTCTCATTTCTTTACATCGATATCTTTTACGTACCAACACTATCTTATAATATTTTACGTTTTTAACATGTTTCGAAGTCGAAACTTGGCCGCTTTAGCAGTGCTCGCACTATCCGGATCGTCTCTAAGTAAGCCGGTTGCAGGCGGATCATGGGTTGGTGAGACTTGTATCTGTCCACCTTCCGATTGTCCGCCAGTTGTCACCTCCTACACCACTATCACGACTACTCCTGTTCAAACTGTCACTATCACAAAAACTATCAGTCATGAAGTAACCCCTTCAACAAACACAACTCCCAATCCAAGCACGGGTCCACCAGGGGTTCCATCTTCACCGATTGTCATTTATACCCCTTCCACTACCGTCCCACCAGAAACCACCGTCAAGACGACTACAATATCTGGCTCTGAGATACTTGTCACCAGTACTATCACGCCAAGTCAACCTCCACCGCAGAGTACTATAACTTGCGAAACCATTACTCAAACTATCACAACTTCAGGAACTGTCATTGTCATAACCACCACCATCACGCCTAGTCAGCCTCCTGCCCAGACTGTCACATCAGTCATTGGAACTCCAATAATTACGACTGGTATTTATTTTCCTTGATCCTTCATACCCATTCAAGTACAAGATCTAACCAACCCAATTCTAGTACCTGGATCTACCATCATAACCACTATACCTGGCACGATCATCACTTCAAGCATTCCTGGATCAGTCATTGTTATTACGAAGACTATCCCACTAACTACTGAAACCACTGTCATTCCTTGCGATTCGACTCTCACGATAACTCAGTCAGGAACAGTGGTCAAAACGACTCATCCTGTCTCTACAATCACCTTCACAGAATCTGGACACATTTTAACTTCCACGTATCCACCATCAACCCTATATGTGACATATACATCGAATGTCTACACCACTTTTGTAACAGCTACAACAATCACGAAAACTATTTCGGCAAGCACGCTAACGATAACTAAGACTGGTGAAATTGTTCAAACCACTGTTCCAGGTTCTACTTTCGTTACCACAATTCCCGGATCTGTCATAACTTCAACTGTCGCGCCTATTCCAGCAACTACAACCCCGTCCCCGTCAATATGTCAATACGATCCATGCCTCAAACAAATGCTAGAATCGTCCGCCGTTACTTCATTCTGCGCTACCTACACAGCAAGTGTTCACACGATTCCAATTTCCCTCCTAGCCTGCGTCTCTGAATGTGACACTGCTCCAGATGCTCTCTCATCTGCTTGCTCATGTCTAGTCGGCCAATATATTCCTCCAGCTGTGACTCCCACCCCTGTCACCATTACAACTGCCTCGACAATTTTCGACCCATCGTTTACACCTACGGCCTCCTCGAAGCCTGCATGCAAACACTGTACAGAGGTTCTCACTATTCCCCAACCCTCTACAACCCCATCAAACGGGATTTGTTCAACTGGTCTGATTCTCTCCACAATTACTACAACTACTACATTCATCCAAATCCTTACAACGACAAGTAGTATTCCAGTCTCACCACCAACGTCTCATGTTTCAAGTTCTCCCAGTCCTTCAAATAGTACGGCCTCAACGGCAGCGCTTTCTTCTGCCCGTTCTTTCACTGTTGTCCTCTCGTCATCTATCGTTCTATCGACGTTGATTGCTCCCTCTTATTCTGCACAGAGCACTGCCAAATCATCATCTTCCTCCGGGGTCGCATTGTGGTAGACCCAAAGTCTATCGAACAAAGAGTGAGCCAAACAAAGAGTGAGCCTAACAACGAGATAAAGGCACTAGGAGGCGTGCAGAGAGAGAACGAGCCATTGTTCGGACTCGGGTTTGAGCTAGTGTACTGCTTCGAAGTCATCTCTTTCTTTCTTTTTATCTTATAACGCTTTATTTGTTTTAATCTTAATCTGGTGTTGTCAGGTATGAAATGGTGGGAATTGTGTGTTATGATTATGGTGAGAATTGACATAGATAAATATGATTAGATTAATTTTGATAGTTATTTTCTCCTGAATTATTTTTTCTGATTGAGTGCTGATGTGTATTTCGATCCTTATTCTGGGTCTGGCAAATGTTTCTTCATATGTCCCTAGCCTGTGATATTGTCTGAATTCATTCTTCTCTGAGGGGAAGAGTATTGCGGAAAGCTATCCCAGGATGATCTGCATACCTAGGAAGCGAATTGAGCAATTTTCTTGTTCAGACTGAACTAGGACGATATAGCGTCTTTTCTCTGGATTATAGCTGGAATGATTCTATTGAGAACAAACAACGGAGCGTATATAGATAAGTAAAAACTCCAGCTACGTGAGCTCAGAATGCCGGCTTGGCTAGTTTATTTCCAGGATATCATCTAACTGATCAGTTTGAATCATAAAATTTTTCTCAGACCTGGGCTCTCAAATGACTTCTTTTGCAATTGCATGTCAATTTGCGGGGGGAAGGAAGTTTGAAACCCCAAGGCTCTTCAAATCTTAGCTAATTTTATTTAACAATTTGGTTGTATTGTAATTGTTGATAGAGACCTGAGATGCACACAGTCGGGTCATTCACTCAGTAGCCCATAACAGGTTTTGGAACATAAGCCTCCTCCAAATATCTGCTTTCCTGTTCGGTAAGTTGAACATTTAAAGCTTTCACACTATCATCCACCTGCTGTTTGTTGTATAATCCACAAATAGGCGCCATTCCTCCTTTTGATATAATCCAAGCAATTGCAATGATGGCCATGCTAACACCCCTTTTACCAGCCAATTCTTCTACCCTTCGCACAATTTCTCGATCAGATTCAAGATGCTTACTACGGAAGAGTAACTTCAAGAAAACATCACTTTTTTCATGTTTATCGGTGCGATCTTCCCAAGAGTGGGCGAGCACACCAGCGGCGAGTGGCGACCAAGGAAACAGGCTAATATTGGTTTCCCTGCAATATGCGTTCATCTCGCGCTCTTCTTCGCGATAGAGCAGATTGTAGAAGCCTTGCATTGAGATGAACTTATGCCAGTTGTGTTTTTCGGCTATGTTTTGCGCCATTTGGAACTCCCAGGCCGCCATCTATAACAACAAAATTAGTCAAATCCGTTGTATTGATCCGAGGACTGCAGAAGACTTACAGAGCTACCACCTATATACTAGCTTTCCCACTCTCGATGATGTCATTTAATGCTTTCATGGTTTCCTCGAGAGATACTTCGCGGTCAAGACGGTGAGTTTGGAGAACGTCAATATAAGTACCGAGGCGGGCAACGCTGGCATCTACAGCGTCAAAGATGTGCTTTCTTGATAGTCCGACTTGATTCACCTGATCGCCATCGTTTATTCCTTGACCAGCGGCATCAACAGCTCCTCTCGCAGGATCAACAAAATTGAATACTTTGGTCATGATGACAACTTTGTTCCGTGGAATATTATACTCTTTCAGGAAGGCGCCAAGGATCTCCTCTGATCGTCCATTGGAATACACATCGGCGACATCGAATGTGTTGATACCAGAATCATATGCATGCTTGAGAATTGGGAATGCCTCTTCTTGTGCCAGGACCCAGGGTTGCCAGTTTTTGTCGCCATAGGTCATACAGCCAATTATGATCTTGGAGACTTTGAGTCCGGAGCTTCCAACTCTATGAGAAACGTTAGCTTCTGTCTGGGCATTGGTTTGGTGTGCAATGAGCTTGAGCGTACCTCATATAATGCATTTTGTTAGACATAATTAATACTACTAGAGTGGCAGGAAAAAGATAATTCTATGATCAACGGAAGTGCGATGAAATGAAGAGCTTGAGCTTGATTCTGTGCATCTTGTGCATTATTGATGCTTTATATATTGAGAGGCGATGAAGTAGAGTACAACTTCCGATATTGTCAGTCACTTGTTACACTTTACCATATCTACTATAGCTGCTGAGCACAGGGTAAAATCGCCATACATTATGATTTTTCTGTCCAGGACTGAAAAAATCAAATGATTCAAGAGATATACCTTCCGAAGAGAAGTTGCTCAATTAGGAAATTTTGTCGTAAGCATCGTGCATTAGTAGTTCGGCCCTAAAAATTTTGAGTCCTAACTACTCGAGTGGCTCCACAACTCCAAAATAGATGATCTAAAAAACCTTAATAGAATGTGTTGAACACTTTACCACTTTTTGTAGCCCCACAAAGCATAAAAATTGGTCTCACTTTCTTCGTTTGAAAGGTGTCATGGCTCCCTTTAGTATCTCCGCCGATATGTCCGGGCAGAGAAAAGCTTCACTGGTCAGGGTACAATATCTTGACCATAAGTTAACCCAATGTGAATTGCTTAAATTCAAGGTGATCTGTATCGACTAACACCGTTTTTCCTCCTGTCTACATCTGTAACAAGTATTCGAGTTTCCCTTCTTTCACTTCGAATTTATCGCGTTCAAAATGTCAAACAGGTACGCTGTAGCTCACGAGAAACTCTTCGGTCCGGGAGATCAGCGTCCAACAGCGTTGCAAGTTGTCAAAGATGAAGAGCTCGAGGGAAAACTCAAGGATAAAGTTGTACTTATTACTGGGTGTTCTGCGGGTTTGGGTATAGAGACTGCGCGTGCAATGCTTGCAATAGGTGCTACTCTCTTCCTCACAGCTCGGAATGTGACCAAAGCACGAGCAGCCCTCGGTGAGGTTACTGAATCACCACATGTACACCTCTTAGAGATGGACCAGACTTCGCTCAAAAGCGTACGAGCATGTGCTGCGAGTTTCCTTGAGCAGAGTAAAACATTGAACATCATGATCAATAACGCTGGCATCATAGCTGTACCTGAGACTATGACAGAGGATGGCTTCGAATCACAATTCCAGACTAATCACCTGTCCCACTTTCTCCTCTTCTATCTTCTCAAACCTACACTCCTCGCTTCGGCAACTCCCGAATTCGCTTCGCGTGTTATTAATCTCTCCTCTTTGGGTCACCGTCGTGGGGAGCCGGATCTTGATAATATCAACCTCACTGGGTGCTACGATAAGTGGAGAGCATATGGAAGCAGCAAAACATGCAACATCTGGATGGCCAATGAAATTGAACGTCGATACGGTTCAAAGCATCTGCATGCCTTTTCCTTACATCCAGGCAGGATTGTTACGCCCTTATGGGATTCCATGAACGCTGAAGACATTGCGGATCTAAGAAGTCAGGGGGGCTTTGATAGAAGTCTTAAATCGCCCGAGCAGGGTGCTGCAACAACAGTATGGGGGGGCAATCGCCAAGTGCTTGGAAGGAGATGGTGGAAAGTATCTGGATGATGTGCAGATTGCGGGCCCATGGACTCCAGATCAACAGTTCGCACTACCTGGTTGGGCTCCTCATGCTTATGATAAGGAAAGAGAGGGTAAACTTTGGAAGCTGTCATTAGACATGGCTCTGTTGAAAGACACTGATCTCTGAATCCATGATTTTGAACATGGAACGGAATCTTTTTCTCTTTGGGGTCATTTACTGTTATTGTACTCTTGTAGATTACACCGTACAATAGATAAATACCATTCTATATTACTTTGCCGAATATCTTCTCTCCAATTAGTCGAACTGTATTTCCCAGACTTAATAATCCAATATTCTCAATTAAAATCTTACTCTTTGGTATATCATCCCAAAGCATAGCTTATAGTTTTATCAAAAACATCATGTTATAGATCAACCAATTTGAAAGATGTGGATCGCTTACAACACCGCTGCTACTGGTTTTTCGCCAATTGCCTCTCATCCAAGTTTCATAAGTGTTGGAGCTTAAAATATATTTAATATTAATAATTCTTGAAGACCCTAGAAGCGGATTTTGATTAAGGAAACCTCGAAGATCAATGTGATAATTTGGTAACAATTGGTGTTTGTAAAGGCGAGCTTAACTGATCTCGTGAACGATTAATTCCAGTAAGCTAATCTAATTCATGTCAAATTGTTTGAGAGCGAATTCTCTTAAACAGGGTAACTGATCATCCCAGATTACTTTGCATATAAAAGAAAGCCCTTGACCAAAGTGCAAACCTTCGCGTGCCGACTGAGTTTATGAATGAAGAAACAAATATATATCGGTCAACCTGGAACAATCAGAGCAGTTTCCAGATAGTTCCTCATTACATGCTTCACACCAAATTGAAAGTGCAGAGATGAGAAAAAAGCACAGTATAGATTCTGGAAATGTCAAGTCTGAGAATTGACCGAAGAAACTCAATATTCACACAGTAAAGTTTCTACGCCTGAAATCGTAATTAAACATTTCATTCATATAATCTTGTCTATATAGTGCTATGCTTCTAATGTCCGACCATAGCCTGCGCGGCGGCAGAATATCTGTTACCTTGTGGCTTGGCGGCATCCACAATCTTTCGCATTTCTTGCAATTCCTCCTTCGTCAAATCAATGTCCCGTGACGCAAAGTTGGCCTCAAGTCGCTCTGGTTTGGTTGTACCTGGAATAGCAATCATACCCTGAGCAGCAACCCACGCGAGAGCAATCTGAGTGATTGTACACCCCCTTCGAGTCGCGAGTTTCTTGATTTCCTCCACTATAGCCTTGTTCTTGTAGAAATTTTCGCCCTGGAATTTAGGGCCTAGATAAGATTAAGTGTCAGTAATACCGGACAAGTTGTAGTGAATAGGGAACATAGTCAAGGAGAGACATACTGCTTCGACGGAAATCGCTCTCAAGGAAATCATCGGGAGTCTTGAATGGAAAGTCGTCCACAAGCCATCCGTGACCTAGTGGGCTGTAGGCAACGTAGGCAATTCCTAACTCTTTTGCGGCTTCTATCAATCCATCTGTCTTGTGAATAGTCTCAAAAGCAGAATACTCTGCCTGGAGAGCATCAATTTTCGCAACTACGAATGTCAGCAGGAATCGACAATTGTAAATGGGAGCTTACTCGAATTTGCTTTGCGTAAAGTGGCAGCAGAACATTCAGAGAGGCCGATGAACTTGGTTTTTCCCGCTTTACGAATCTCATCGAGAGCTGGGATAGACTCTTCTAAAGGCGTATCTTGGAAACGAAGTTAGCAGACTGAGCACGAGATTAAGTTAGGTCAACCTACTAGGATCAATACGATGCAAATAGTAGAGGTCTGGTGTGAAGCCGAGTCTCTCAATGGTGCCCTCAATATACTCCTTAATATGAGAAGCAGAATTAGTGACTCCCCCAAGTCCACCTTCAGCTTTCCCCATGCAATCAAAGCCACATTTTGATGCAACTGTAGATTATTATAGTCAGCGTTGGTTCTCCAATGGCGATGGATTTTGACGTACTGAAGACTTTATCACGGACGTTGTGCTTTCTAATGAAGTCTCCGAGCAGTTTCTCGTTAACACCCGCTGCGTAGACAACCTTCAATCTCATTTAGTAGTCTTCCGACGCAAATGCAGAGATATCTTAAACCTACAGCAGTATCCCAGAATGTACATCCCAATTCAATGTCCTTAAGAAGGACTGGCTCAGCTTCCTGCAAGCTGAGATTACTTCCCAAGCCAAAGCTTAATCCCATAGCACCGAAGCCCGGATTAGCGACCTGGATATCGCCGAAGGGAATTGTCTTGACCATGTTGACTTTTGATAGTGTGTTTTCTGATTCTTTGTTTAATTGTTCGTTGTACACTTTTCTGAATCATACGAAGTTATATATATACTGTAAAATAAGGAACTGAGAGACAGCTCACATGAGATCTCAGAGGCGGACTTTATGGAGATAACATCGGAATCGATTGAAACATTCTACTTGATTCTTTAAGTCAGTGTTGTCCCGCTCGCTTCACTTCCTAACATCGTATGTTAATAAAGCAGCAGCCTTGGTTCCATTTTGTTGTTTCGGCCGAAAGAAGCTTTTGGAGGCTTGTGGAGATACATAAAACCCTAAATTGCTTATGTAATTTACCTTATGTTAAAATGTAATATTGCGTGCCGTGTTTTATCAGTGGGTTGGTGGGGCCATTTCTCAATCTCAACTCTCCTGCATTAAGGTTAATGACTTTGAACAACGGTCTTCTCATATAAGGCAGATGTCGACGCACTAAAGGGACTCCGGACTACATAATGAGGAAGTACTTATCAGTGAACGAGAAAGAGAAAAGACATTATCGGAAGAAAAGGTAGGCAACCATACTCAATGCAATAAGTTGGTACGCGTATCAAAAATTAGTTGATTCCTAATAAGCCTAATCATTTCTTTGAAGCTATAGCACGTATGGAAAGACTGAACATCATGTGAGCATTGATCGAATTGATACAAGTATGATTGATTCTAGAACTTTGATTTCTCCTGAACGTTGACATTGTAGACAAGAGACGAGAACGAGATACGAGAACGAGATGCGAGGGGTTGAAAAGTGGTCTGCCCATTGACAGGCAAGTTGCCATATTTGTTCTAGGGCAATATTGCAACCATGGCATCTACGTCACCAACGACGCTACATTGGCGCATACCGATAAGGTTGCGATCGAGTACTAGCATGACCCAGGACCGGATGCGGAGAGAGGTTCACCGTAGAATCCCCTGCACGTTCCATTTTTATACTATCTTCCCAGAGTTTGTTTGCTAATTCCTTCCTACGTCCAATTCTACCTTTCCTATTTTGAGTGCCTCATCTGCTTACTGCTTGCTTACTACCTGCTGCTTACTACTTAATTACTGCTTATGAACACCCCACACTAGGTGGAAGTACATAACAAGTGCAATATCCACATCGTTCGAATATGGCCAAACCACCATTCGCCGCTCAGATTACCCTGCAGTATACGCTGCAGCAAGAAACAGACAAAGGAGTAGAGGATGTTCGCTCTAGCCTGTGTAACGCGGCTGAGCGAAGAAAGGCACAAAATCGAGTCCTTCAGAGAGCTTGGCGTAAGTACTCGTTCCGCTTTTTGCAACAAGTCCTCGTATGTCACAATGGGGAACTGATAATTTGTGCATTTCTAACTCGTAGGGAGAAGAAAGAAGCTTGAGCGATCACAGTTTCGCATAGTGAAATTTGCAACCGTTGAGTCGAACAGTTCTCCCGGGCAAAAGCTTGCACCCTCGGAGACTAGCTCGTCGGGCTCTAGCGGCTCATTAGAGGATAGCTCGCTGATGGTAAGAGCTACGGGTCAAAATTCCTCCCATTCACACTCGGATGTAACTCTGTGGCAAGAGGTAGATCTGCTTAATGTCTTCAATTCAGCTGCGGGTCTTTCTCAAATCAAAGCTTGCGAGCGTTCTCGTACAGCTGTCGCATGCGCACAAGGCAATATGAGTGATTCGGTGATTATAGAGTGGTTGCAAAAATGGCCACAAAGTGCTACTACGATGGGATCTCCGAGAAGCGACAAACTTTTAGTTCTCGTCAAAGTCAATGTATTTCGAGCTCTCATCAGCAATTCCATAACTCTTGGAATTCCATCTGACGTCATCACGAACGATAATGCAACCTCTGCATTTTGTCCGCCATCTGTTGTTGTGAACGTGATCCTCGCTTTGCCGCCAACATTGCGGCCCACAGATCTTCAAACCCAGATTCCCCATCATCCTTGGATTGATTGTTTGCCTGTGCCTCAGATGCGGCAAAATCTTATCCGAGCCGGAAACACATATGATGTTATGGACCTTTGTGGAGACTTGGTTGGACTTTTCAGTGCTGGCACTGGGAGAACAGGCATGGTTATCTGGGGAGAGCCTTGGGATGTGGCTGATTGGGAGGTGACTGAGGGATTCTTGGAGCGTTGGGGATGGACGATCAAGGGATGCTGGGATTTATTTGAGTCTACAAATAGATGGAGGGCAGAACGAGGCCAAATGGCTCTACAATTCTACAAAATCTTACTCTGAAGATTTTATCTATGTTTTTCATGTGTGGCATCGCAGGCTCTTCAAGAGAGGGATGATTGACCTGGTTTGGCATATGCACATCGTCATCATCTTCTCACATGATTTTTTGATGTTGTGAAAGTTTCCATATTGTCTCTGCTCCGGTTCTAAATTTTCAAATAGTGTCGAATTATGAGATTGAATAGATAAATCTTGCTTCAGGATGAATCTGCTCGAGATCTTTCCCCTCCATAGAATTTAAGTTATATTGTACCGCACTATTCACAGCGGATTCAATATCATTGTTGCCATCTACAAGATCAAACCAGCCGAAGTATCACTTCGTGAAAGAAAACTGACAGTTACAACGGCAAAATCGGCACGCGATGCCCCCCCTGAAAATTTGGTCTTGCCCAGATGAGTCTTATCCCTGGGAGTATTAGTGAGCCAAATTGGTCGTAAGCCAATTGTTTGGAAGGAAGATGGACTATCATCGTTCCTTTGCTTAGACATGACGACCATGTACTCGTCAGCATTCAGCTTCTTCTCAACTATCTCTGGATATGCTCTTGTCTCATCGAGAAAGTTATGGTTATCAGTGTTGTTTCACCAAGGCGCTTTCTTGCGGCGCGAGGCAGGAAATGATATCATGAGAAATTTTGTCGCCTCGGGAAAGATAACGGATGCCATGATAATTTCCCATCGTTGCATCCAGATCAACGACGTCAAAATTACTCATGTTTCCTGGTGAGCAGTAAAGCAGCTTAGCAAAAGTATTTGCAGAATAACCATAACACTCATTACCTGCCGAGAACACAATATAGTTGGGCTTGATTTCCTTTAGGATCTTACTGGCGTCTTCTTCCTTCATATGTACGAGATCAACAACGAGAACACCGGCTTTGGAATCTCCTTTTGGTTTTAACTGAAGGATGTCTACTTCTTGCCTTGGATCTCTGATCACACTGGCAACGTGCCAGGATTTCAAAAGCATCGACTCAGCGATCAATCGGCCAATGCCCCCATTTCTACCAAAAATCAGATCGCGAGATGAGACCATAATCTCAATCCAAAACAGAACAACAGCGACAATTAAGATCCGATATCAGAAAGAAAAGAGAGTGTGTGCAGATGTTCATAGAGAAAGAGAAAAGCTGGGCGTGGGAATCGCTTTTATTTGCTATTGCATGACTGTTTTGGGGCCGCTTTTCAGGTCATCGAACCATCTCGTTCTCTCGGTTCATTTGAATCATTCTTCATGGAAGAATTATCGGGAGAAGCCTTTTCGCTTAATGTTAAGAAGAAGAAGAGAAGATGGCAGGCGAACGTAGAGATGAGAGTAAAGAAAAAAGTAAAAGAAGGCTCACTGTACAATGACAGTACCTATATTAAGTCAACATAATGTCATTGAGTTATTATGTAGAGGCTCTTTATTGGCTAAGGCTGAATATTTAATAACCGCTCAGAGTGAGATTGGTAGACTGGTAGCCATTCTGTTATGCCGATAAACGTGGCAGTGTTAAGAAGAACGAGCTGAAGAATCATATCCCCGCATATCAGTTCTGCCCGCAGCAGCTTGCATGCAATATATTTTCTCATTCTTTGGAATGACAAACATTACTCAAGAATCATTTAAACATATCACGAATTCCAAAAATGTCAATATCTTCACCATCATATTATTCGTTTGTTTCCTTCTTCCGAAAAACCAATGATATCCGTCCGTCCTTTCAAGAATTTCCGTGCATATCACATGATCTTAAACTCTCGTACCTGCTTCACTATATTTAATATTCTCCTCATTTTTTTCGAAAGAAGAACATCATTCTGCGCAACCTTCGAGCATTATTGAATACATTGCAGAACTCATTATTATTAGTACTTCTATTACAATCCATACATATACTTGTATGCCGCTATAAAACCATTATTCGACCCGATTCTGCAAAATCATTGAGCACATCACAAAAGCATAATCGATCAAGGGGAGTGCCTTCATCACTGTATCGACCTTTGAATCGAGATCTGGATGAAATTCGTTTGTTAAGACTATATCCACGACATCATCCATCAGATTTACCATCATGCACACTTTTTCACACACAATCAGATGGTTCAAATTCGCAAGGCCATCAATCGGACTTAGTACTAGAGTCAAGGCGTCTTTTCCAACAGGAGAGGAAGTATAATGCCCTGTCGTATGTTTGGGGAGACCCAGCTCAGTTATCGCCAATTCTTGTCAACGGTGTCGAAGTGATGGTGAATACTAATCTTGCAAATTGCTTGAGGCAGTTGACAAGTGATATGAAGGGTGAATCCCAGAATTCACCCTTCTTGTGGGTAGATGCAATCTGCATTAATCAGTGTGATGTGATAGAGCGAGGAACTCAAGTCAAGCGCATGGGCATTATGAACTCCTCTGCTGAAACGGTCAGTGTATGGATTGGGGTACCCATGGTTGAAAGCGATGCGCCCACTTTACGAGAGATCCTGCTCAAATTAGATTTGGCTAGGAAGAATGTTAAATCCAGGTCGCTCGACTCTGAATGGCCGGTATGGTCGGATGATTACTACGCGAGGGTAGTAAGTCAATTCTTCTTTAAAGAATGGTGGCGACGAACTTGGGTGTTTCAAGAAATCGTACTTACAAAATCCATTCGATTACATTACGGTACTGTTTCTGTTACATGGAACATACTCAATGGTGCTCATTTGTACTTCTATTATTTGAGCTCAAAATGTGCAGTGTCCCCAATTGTGGTACCTGTCGGAGTTTACGAGGCCATGAAAAGGATTTCAATCATCAAAGGTGTTAGATATTGCAGAGCACGCGGTCTCGGAGTTCGACTGACTCAGTTATTGTATCTGGATAGGTTGTCGTTTTGTTCCGACCCGCGAGATCGCATATATGCACTTTTAGGTCTTGCCGAGGATCAAGATAGTGTGAGTCCTGATTATACCAAACCTGTTCAGTGGGTTCTCCAAGATGCAGTTCAACGTCTCATAGAAAAGGAAAGATCCCTGAATATTATCTGCATGTTACCAAAGTCTCGTCGAATGGATGGCCTGCCGTTTTGGGTTCCTGACTTCACCACATCCTCACTTTTGAGATGCTTGATGAGTTTCCTATTGGACGACCCAGATAAATGTCATATATTCATGGCATCTGGGAAGACGCCCCTTCCCGAAATCCAGGTCAAAACAGTTGTTCTCTCGACAAAAGGTTTAATACTGGACATTGTAGACGGCATGGGCTCTGTGGCTCAATCGAACGCTCTCGAAAACCCGACAATTTCTTTCCTGCCCAGCCAAACAAGTCTGCAACAATCGAGTACAAATCAGTCGCGCTATCATTCCAAGGGCGATCTATTTCATGCTATTTGGAATACCCTAGTATCATCTCGAGAAAGATGTGATATCAAAGCAATATCTGCGAGCGAAATTGTGTACCTCATGTTCAAGTCAGTAGCAATACCAAAGGGAACATGGTCGTCAAAAGATATATAGGACTGGGATAAGTTAGATTTTGTCCAGATACAGTAGATATTGATGTGATTAAGGGTTAGAGAAGAGAAACGGGCACCAAGCTTAGATTTTCCAAAAGCTTAATATGATTTATAATTACTCGCCGTCTTGAATCTCAAGTTATATTTCTCAAATCTTTAGTCTCGGCGTAAATGTGACCTCATCGTGCTCTACTTGCTCTATCATCTGAATGTCATTCTCAGCATATTGTATATGTTCAGTGATTGTATCAAACTGAGTAGAAAAATGGATCATGTATAGGATAAATAAGAATGATTGATCGATTGTAAATCAAGAGTCCACTACTCTTTCCTGTTACCTTTGAATTCTCGATGATAACACTCCCGGTCAATTCAAAAGAATCACTCCGACATCAGACTACCCCTTCATTCTCGTTTATTTAAAGCATGGCTTTTCTCTCCACAATAATGGAGACTACTCCACCTTTTCCTATTCCTAACGATCCTCCGACTTCAATTCATCTCTAAAAACAAAAAACATAAAACTCAATGATGTACTAAAGAATTTACCAAAAATTTGTTGAAAAGAACGACAAAATAAATCGATGTCGGCATGATTCGAATATGCGCCCCCGAAAGGAATTGATTTCTAGTCAATCACGTTAACCACTCCGTCACGACGCCTGTCAAATTGTGTTTGTTTGATGAACAGGCAGGTTCGTTTAACATATATATTCCATTATCAAATTGAGTGACCGTCGTCAGAAATACTTTCTGAAGTGTGTGTGTAGAAGTTTACTGGGAAGCATCGTACTCTTTAAACAAGCAAAGGCTACTCCATCTTTTTCTTTTTCCTTTTCTTTTCTCTCTTTCTTTATATACCAAATATTGATTGTATAGATCTTGTCAATGTTATTAGTATTTCTTTACTGGGCAGTATAGAATGTGACAATCACCTACACATACAGATCCACATGACATGTATTCAACCTCTAATGTATTCGCTATGCTAGAATCAAATATTTTTGAGCAGTAATTAATATACAAATAATTTGGTGATAGCCCATCAACTCCAAGTTCTTCTAGATCAGCCGTGAGACTGGAGGTTCTCGTTGATAAGATTGGACGTGGTCTGCGGTGGCGGTGGGTACGCAAGATCATTGCTGACCATTATATCTGTAGTCGGCCTGTCCTCAATCGTGCGCTCCTATTTCTCTATGAAGCGGGAACAAATAATTCTGGACACTATTTGGGTGTTGCAACATGCTCTGTGATCATCATTCTGTATGTAGCTTGCAAGTAGTCATCATTGCATTTTTCTTCCTCGTGTGATAATCTCAAATGCTCAACATCAGCATCAGCATGGCATTGTTCAGGTACCGTCTCTTTGTTTATATTGCGGACTGCGAATCGAAGTAATCGGAAGAGCTTTCTACGAACTTGGGTCTATTTTTGGTGAACTCGAGTTCTCCGCCAATCTCATCAATCCCTTCACGAAATCTGCATGAGTTAGATTTTTCAAAAATTCTTCATCAGACATATCCCCCAAAGTCGTTACTTCGTGAGTTGAACTCTTTGTCTTCTTCGCTTCAATCCTTGCATTCAATTCAGTTTCCAATCTCAAGATACTTCCATCGATTCCCCGCATGTTTTTATGCCCAGATGGATCTTCCAATTTCCGTAGTGCTTTTTCGAGCATCTCCAAGGATCGCAAATCTTTCTCACTCGTATGCTTCAGGCGCTGTTCCAATATCGACCGTTTTTGCATTGTTCTCAACAACAATTCCCTTTTCATGGTGTTTTTAGCCTTCAGTTGAATTTTAAGCTTTAGTATGACTTTGTCAATTGGATCTTCATCTCCGGAATCAGTTGTATTCATATTCTCCCTTATCCATCTTCGACCCATGGTCGATATGCCAACGATATGGTCGGCTAAGCCGTCCAAACTATAGTTTCCAGCTTTGAGTTGTGGCCAAGGCATGCGCAAATCACCTTCCAACGACAATTTAGTGAAAAATTCGTTCACAATCACAACTCCAAATCCACTTCTCTTGCCTGACCTCAACATGTACCTAAACCCTGCATCATCCGAGACCAAAATTAACCAAATAAAATAATTAGGTTCCTTCTCTAACTGCTTCATCTTCCACTTCTCCCACGAGCGTTGTAGAGCTGCATCTGCTTCTTGGGGTGCTGTACCCACGCGTTCAATGTGCACGCCAGCCTCTACCAATTTTTTACCAATTCCATAGAATGTAAGATGACTACCAAAAGCTGATATATTAATGAGCTCCCCAAAATTCCCAGCAAACTTCTTCAACGAAGTTACCACGTCGTCACAAAAATGAGAATATCTTTTATTATCGATATCCCATAGGACTACGACCGAATTTTGCCTTGATATAGAAGTGTTTCCTTGATACTTAGATGCAGCTTCCGTGTCGGCCAATGCAGAGATTTGATCCAGTTTCAATTTCGACTTCAGTCCCCTTTGGTGTGGTGGCTTGCAGAACTGAGCTTTATTCCCCTTTTTGCCAATCAAACTCTTTCCCTGATTCGGCACGGAGGTGTCTTTTTCACTCCTATCTAGCCTCAAAGATGAATCAGATTTTGGGCATGCAGCCTCTGGCTCAGGATCTATCGTCTTGACCTTTGGCTCTGGAGAATCCATTCGACGCCTGCGTATGTCAGTGTGAGATGACGAACCCACTTCTGAATCCAACTTCGAATTCGGGGAACTTGACTGGCTTTCAGTAAGTGATGGGGGATACAAAGCCTCGTTTGGATTAATTGGATCCAAAGAGTTTGTTAAAGTCAATTCCGAGGAAGGCATTGAAAGCATCATATATTTTCTTCTTCTAAAAAGTTCCAATCTTCTCAAAAGGGCTGATGGACGAACCCTTCTCTGAGATAGTGAATCCCCATACAGAAGTAAATTTGAGGAAATATCCGTGGCAAGTGACGTGAAAAATGTTAGGTTCAGACGGCATTTTAAAAATTTGTTGTTGGTATTACTGCGACAATTGAATTTATGGTATAACGAACAGAGGAATGATTTGATGTTGGGAAGCAAGGAAGCGTGGATTGAGTTTCTGGGACTCAATTGAGGAACCATTGCTCATCTCATGATCCCTAGATTTGCCTATCTCTTTGACTTTGTGTCACGAGGTCTTTCTGTTGTGACTTTCATGATATCAAGATTCTCGTGAAGAAAAAGTGGTGCTGAATACCCCGGACTTTGGCACGGCCGCTAGGACTATGCCAGAATCACGTGTTTCACATCATTCGGCTAGTCTTGCATCTGACAGACACGTTGTGTTTACGTTTTTCTTCATCACTCTCTAATTGTACCATGGGAACGAATGTTTTCCTACTTTCCATGAATTCCGATTTTAATTCGAGAACTACTCGGCTATGCTACTTTTATTTCGAGTGTTCTAGGCTTTAGGAAATTCTGTTGTTATACGTGTCATACACTACATGCAACTAGAGATTTGGTGGTCTCCAGGCTTGAAGACGTGTATCCTAGAGACATCACATTGCATAAATGAGTAGCCAAGGCATTCTTGTGCATACTTCTTTCTATCTTCACTACAGTGCGACGAGATTCATGGTGTTTAGACACCCGAAGCGAAGATATTGATCTCGAAGATGAAGAAAAGGTTGGAAAAGCTTCTTTCTTATTCATTAAACAAGTGGTTTATCTCAACTTGGTGAGAATCGAAACCTTCATTCCTCCATTCTCAAAGAAGTACACAAAACCAAAACGTTTCGTCATGCCTGAAGTTCCCTCGTACGAGTCTAGCAATAGCAGAACTTCTCTACCATACCATTCACTTTTGAATCCGAAAATAGAGAATGATGAAGGACTATACCTACGAGATGGTGATGCGGCTGCTTTGCGGCGAAAGTTCCTATATGGACTAGCTGTGGGGCTTTTCAGCGGATTATCCATAATTCTGGTTATCTATGCCACGTTTCTATACATCTCTAATAGGTGTCTACCACAGACATTTGCTCCAGATTGTAGGTTCGGGATAAAAAATCCTCGTGGAAAGATTATGGTCACTTTAGATATCACGTTCTCATATTGACCAGTTCCATCACATCCAGTTATGTTTGAAGAAGACGAAAGATATGCTGTTTCTTCTAGTCCAGAAACAGATTCAGCATGGAATAATTTAATGCCAGGTAAATTGTACCCCTAGAAGTTTATCGGTCTAGACATCTCCAACAAAAGCTAACCAAATACCATCAGCTGGACGAGGTTTCATTCTTGTCGAGGAGCCCAAAAAATACGGTCTTCGCCCAGGATTACCATCAGTAAATGGACCAGATCGATATTCAGTTTCCGTATTCCACCAACTCCATTGTCTGGTAACATTTCTTTCCCTCTTTGCTCTAAAATCCACCCATATCACAATCTAACACCCACAGGGCATGATCCGCGAATCCTACAACTCGGTACTCATGGGAGTTCGCCCGCACATCCACGGCGATGAAAACCTCTCAGACTCAGCAGCTCAAGAATCAGAAAAAGAACATACGTCCCACTGTTTCGATTATTTACGACAAGCAATGATGTGTTCTGCGGATATGACTATAGAATGGGCAATGGAGATGCCGGATGGGAAGCCTCCGTTTACAGTTGATGGGTGGGGTATCTCTCATATGTGTAGAGATTGGAAACATGTTTGGAAGTGGATGGGAGAGCATAGGAGTCCGGTGAATAGTTCGGGAATTGCGTAAGGGTTTGGGAGACGATGATGGGCTATACATTGCTGCGGATTGGAGTCTATATGTTCGACAGAATCTTTTAGTTTATTTTACTTGCATCTTGAATACCTATCCCCAATTTACATTACATCTGAATTTCATGATAGTCATGAGCAAACCTTTCTCCACCTTAACAATCCATCGCTTCAACCGCCTCAATCGCCCCCATCGCTAATCATCTCAATTCCGAAAACAGCTCTTGAAATAGTGGGTTACATATCATCTTCTCCACAACAACTCCAGGTTCTTACAGTGTCTAACATATACAGCTAAGTACCGTCCTACGGGCAAATACCGAGTAGGGATCACTCGCATACCTCACACACCCGAAAAAGGCAGTCCAGCGATTTACCTGAAGGGCAGGTGCCAAGACTTTCATCGCTTGGCATTCGGGAACTAGAGTTTTATAGGAAGGTGACATGTACTGATAGCGGACCCTAATATTTCTTCACAGATATACATGATCAACAAATAATAGAATGCTGGATTTTGATTATTATTGCAGTTTTACGCTGCATCGCAAATTTGAGAGAGAAATTCAGACCCTATGAAATAAGACAAAGGAAAGACAAAAGAGGTCGAAAAAAATGTTGACATCCCGCTCCACGTCTACGAAACAATCTTCATCCCTCCTCATCTCCTTCCTCTTCCTAATAATCATCCTCACAACTCTTATATATTTTCTTCAAACATCCTCAGTATCCTTTGTCTCTCACCCCTCTTCATCTGATTCACATGCCTCCCCATCATCCACACCCTCAATTCCAGAATCCCTTAACCCCTCATCACCTCCCTCTAAGACTGTTCTATTTTCCGAACATTCGACATATGAAAATCTTTCTCATGAATACGATCATCTTTGGGATGAATTACTCCCACAAAATGGAGGATTTTTGAGGGTTTATGACGAAGACACAGAGTCAAATGGGAAAGAAGATGCGGAAGGAAAGAAAGGAGAGGTGCAAAAGGGGAAGAAACATAAGTATGGGATAACTATGTTTCACTCTCTCCACTGCTTGGGAATTATGAGGGGAGGAGTCCAGGAATTGTTCAGGGAGATGGAGGAGTTGAAGATGGAAGTTGAAAAGTTGAAGATGGAAAAGATGGAAGATGATGATGATGAGATGGAAGATGACGAGATGGAAGATGATGATGAGACTGAGAGCAAGATGAGGAGGGAACAGAAGAACAAGAGAGCAGGAGGAAATCATGGCCATGGTCATGATTTTGGTCACATGGAACATGGGGATCCACTACATTGGCTGCATTGTTTTGATTATTTGAGACAGGTATGTACAGTTTCCATTCGCATTTCTCTTGACTTCTTTGGGGGCTTTGGAAACAATCTGGGGTTAATATAGTTTGATGAGAGTATAACTTGCTCGGATGTTCATGTGGGATTATAATTGCAAGCGAATAGAATAACGCAGGATGCCATGGGATTCAATGTCTTTCTACTAAAAAGATTGATGAACTTCGCACTAACTTCACACCAAAATTCTAGACAGTACTATGTACGGCTGATGGAACACTTGAGCCGCCAAAAGCTGATTCAAAAGGAAAGGAAAATGTCGACGGTATGATGGAGAGGCAATGCAAGGACCCTGAAGAGTTGTGGAAGTTGAGCGTTGAGTCTTTTGAGGCAACTAGTTAGATGGTTGATAATCTAATTCTATCAATTCTCGTTGTTCGCACTCTCATGACCTTTGCAAGATAATTTGATTACGGAATTTAATCGCAAACCTAAACCCTTGAAGATAATCAATCATCCGTTCTAATAATTCTTATGGCATCACTGAGAAGTATCTTGTCATATTTTGCCAACGCGGTTGACAGTGGTTTAATAAGCACTTTCGATTTATGAATACAATGGCAAGTAAAAACAACATGTGTTGCAATCACTCCCTTGCTCATTAAACATAGGTAGACTAAAAGCGTTACACATCCTCTCTGCAAACGTTCAAAAGAGGTTGAAATGGAAAAGTTCCCCCAGAGAACGATCCGAAAACCCTCTTGAGAACAAGTGATGCTGTAGAACAGATCTAAAGTATCATGCTCGCTTCTGTTGTGCAATACTAAGCTCAACATCATGCACATCTAACATGCATTTACACCACATCTCGCGCACCACAATATGTATGGCCGTTTTCTCACCGCTGCTGAAGTGGCTCCATGACATTGTTCTAAAGATCGCAATCACTTACTCGGTCAGACCATCGTGTGATTACCAGCTTGTCTAGACTCGGCGATTCAAGTGGTTGTATCCTTATCCTACCATTTCTCTGGCCGATTTCCTCATTAATACAGATGCAAGATTTTATGAATGACTTTGAGCATTACCAGACCGGAAAAACGGCAACGAAAGTTGACTGCTCTGTTAACAAGAGAAAAGTGAAAGTGCGAACAACACGCGAAAGGGCAGTTCATTGGATGATGGAGAACAGGGTCCTACGATATCTTTCAAACCCCTCAGTCTATTGTGCGAGGTGATAAATGTACCCCTCACTCAAGCAGTCAAGCAACCCGATGAGACTCTTGATACCAGTTCCGACACCGTGAGGATAGAAGACGAAACCGGGAATGAACTATCATCGGACTGGATGGACTGTGGAAGGATCATATATCCAAGCATTTGCTATATAATCCCGTCTTAACTGTCAGCCAGCAACACTCTCAAAAAGGTCAGCCAGGTCAAGAAAATATCAGAATAAGAAGCCTTTTGAAAAAGCACCTGTCCATACACAACGACCTCACACCGCAAACTCGCCACCACCATGCATTTTCAAGCCTTCTGTCTTTTATCAGCCACGCTGGCCATCGCCGTTATGGCAGCACCGATCATTGAACCCAGCTCACTTGGTATTCCTACCGCTCATCATATATTTGTATTCCACTGACATCGATATGACAGCCACACGTGAAGTTAGTGTTCCTCGGGGTTTCTTCAATAACAATGATGTAGAATCAGAGGTGAAGCGAGGATTTTCCGACAACAACGACGTTTCAGGCTCTTCGAAAGAAAAAAGAGGATTCTTCAACAACAATGATGCAGGGTCAGATGTGAAACGATGATTTTTCAACAATGCAGATGCATCAGGTGCTTCAAAGGAGAAGCGGGGATTCTTCAATAACAACGACGTATCAGATTCCTCGAAGGAAAAGAGAGGATTCTTTAACAACGGAGACTCAACGGCGGAGGTTTCAAAACAAGATGAAGTTGATGATGGGTACTATTACACATATACAGATAGTAACAAGTAAAGGAACTGGAATTCATGGATTACTCAGTCAGAAGTGGAAGATCTGAGGGAATAGTAGTTTTTATCGCTGTGGAATTTCTTTTCAAGTTGGTGGTTGTGTTGGGCTGACTCAAGGACGCACGCGACCGTGTTAATACAACATTGGATCTTGTCTATTTTCAACAAATGACAATTCTTATTTCTTCTTCAAGTTGGAATAAATCGCCCTGGATCATGACAATGACACATGCATCTCGTTGATGAACAAATGTTCGCGAAATGATCAAGGGGAAGTAGCCCGTTAATTTAGTAATTTTAAGCGACAAAGACTCGTACTTATAGACGTAGGATGAATACTCATAATTCATTAAATTGATATACAGAGTTGAGAGGCTAATAGTCTAAACATGAGATGAGCTTAACTGTACGCCTTTCTCCTTTTTCCCAAACACCTTTACATCTATCCCTTTTAAATATACAGTCGCAAACTTCGGCATCAAGAAGTTTTCTCTGCAAGCGGTGACATCCGGCTTGCGAACTTCACGTTAGCAGCTTGTGAACTTTGCGATGCTAACTTTCTTCTCAAAATAGCCATGGTTCTTTTGGGAATCCAGACTCGACTACCCAAAACGACGACCCCAGTCAATAATGCAAGACTTCCAGCTTGATGGGCAGAAGCAAGTGGAGTGGGTACCAAGTATATCAGAGTGCTAATACCCAAAGTAACTTGCAACATCAAAAGATGGACTACACCAAGCATTCCTTTTGCTCCACTTTTTGGGAGTGCAGCTTTAACTCTAGGGTTGAAGCGTGAATATGCCCATAGAGCGAGAATAGCAGTAAATGAAGTAGATGCTAGTATACGGTGATCCAATTTCACTGTTGATGGATTCTCGAGCATATTACGCCACCACAGATCACTACGGTCCGGTTGTCTGGAATAAAATTCGGAGAAGAGTTCGGACTTTGGTGGCGTGAATCCCTTGCCCATTCGAGGGAATTCATTATAAATAAGACCGGCATCAAGACCCGCGACTAATCCACCAGACATAGCTGTTGTGAAGACAAGAAGAGCGAGACCAGCAACGGATTTACGGAATACTGATAATGAGGACGATGATAGACGAAGGAGATGAGCATGCGCTTGAGCGGGTGTAGAGCTAAATAAAAGCTTGCGGTCGCGAAGAATCGAGAGACCATTCCAAAGCATTGCAGTGTAACAAATAAAAGCAGTGCCGAGATGTGTGGTAAGCCTGTATTGAGAAATGCGGGGATGAGATCCGGGGGCGAAAAGATCGTCTTTCAATCCTGACTTAACTATCCACCAACCAATAGCTCCCTGAAAGCCAATGAGTCCCGATATTCCAAATAAACGAAGAGCCATAGGCTTTGAGACTTTACGACGGGCGACGAAGTAGACCGCTGGGACAACGAAGGAGAGTCCAATAAAACGACCCCATAGTCGATGAAACCATTCCATAAAATATATCTTTTTGAATTCTGACATAGTCATATGTGGATTGAGAAGCTTGAATTCAGGTGAGGCTCGATATAAGTCGAATTCACTCTCCCAGTCTGAGGCAGAGAGAGGTGGAAGAGATCCAGTTACGGGTTTCCATTCTGTAATACTAAGACTTGAGGAGAGTCAGCAAAACGCTTCAAGATGGCTGCATTAGAAACCAGAAGGATAAATAAGGCAAACGAAAGAATCTTGGTCACATAACACTTACCCAGACTCTGTCAACCGTGTGAGACCTCCAAATACAACGATTCCAAATACACTTGCAGCACTTCCCAACAGCCAATAACCCACTGATTTCGAACTTGTTTCCGGGAATCTGCTTCGTGATGATTCTTTATTTATTGCTTGACTTGATTTGTTCAATGATTCAGCCAGCGAACTCAATGGAGAGGCTCCATTGGCAGATTCAGTAATTGTAGCTATATTACTATTGAATCGTATTGAGCGGGAAGATATTGATTTGGCGGGGGACTTTGTTTGCCGCAATGTAGGACGAGGTTGTTTTAAACATTTATGACATATAAAGAAATCCCTAGATAATCTGGGAGCTGCCTTTCGCAGTCCTGGTAATATTGAAGCCATTGATCAAGAATTGAGGTGAAGAAAACAAAAAGAGAGAAAAGATAGTGGCATGTTTTTGGAAATATATTTACCTCATTATTACTAACCTTGACTCAATCTCGCTCCAGATCTCGAATAATTGTGGATTACCTCAGCCATCGAGAGAAATTACGGTCACGGGATTTGGCGAAACCGTTTTCTCCGTTACAAAAGTTTGGCGGGTGAACCATTCAAGCAGTAATTAGGTATTCAATACCAAGCACAATTGATCGACAGCAAGGGTTCGGATCAATTGAATCCGATTAATCCGAATTGATTATTCTAATTTGACACCAGATTCGCATATCCTGAGTACGAGCACAACGACGACGACGTCTCCAGTTTTAATGAAAAGGAGGAATCCGTATCGTGTCGTGTCTACAAATGTAACAAAGAATTCGAACAATCTCAATGAATTATATTTTTATATTTCATTGATCCTACACACATATATTTGACACTTCATTCTTTTACCTAAGGCATGCAACAATTGTTCTCTCCTTTCATTTAATTTTTAATTAATGCCATGTTCTCAGCTCGCAACACCGATATCCCAAACCCATTTCGACCCGCGCTCCAGTACCTTATCAATACTGCGAATTCCAATCTACCGCGAACTCGGTCGAATCATCGTAAAAGTTATTCAATTATTAGTTTGGACTCAGATGGTGAGAGCGGTGATAAGATGTCTTCCTGAAATGTAACGACCTCATCTGAACTTCACCCATCCATCCCACTCATAAATATATCTAGAAGTCCTTCCCCTTATCGCCCAAGAGCTGCTTCGGGTCCCGACCCGACATCAGAAAGCGACGAAGAATACGATAATTGGGGCACATCATCCAGGCGACCTATTCTTTCCGGGGTAGAACCAAAATACACAGGTTGGCGATATGCGCTCTACAGTGGAGGACTGGGTCAATTTCTCTTCAACACAACATTAGGCTGGCGGTTTTATGTCGGAGTTCTGGTATTTTGGTTAGGGGGTTGTGGCATAGGTCTGACTGTCATGAACAGAATAGTTCTTTGGAGTGGGTACCTACAAGAAAATTATACTTCATATACTAAGCTTATGATCTTATTAGCCGGAGTTTATAAGTTTCCCTGGCCTTTAACGACTACATTTATCGAATTGTTGATTACCCACGGATTTTTATGGCTTTCGGCATTCCTTACAAGATTAGCAAGTCCAGTGTGCATCACTGCTGGGGTGTCGAGTGCGGTTGCGCCAAGTACACCTTTACATAATTCAAACTTACCTGGGTTTAGAGGAGAGGGAAAGAAACATGGATTACTTTCGACTCTGGGAAGGTTGTCATTTGCAAGTTCCGGAGGTATTGCTGGTGGTGGGCTGTTCGAATTTGACTATGCTGTCGCTCGGCAAGTCTTGCCCCTCGCGATTATCTTTGTGGTGAAACTTATACTGAGCAATATCTCTTTTGCTTACGCCGAACTTTCTATATATGTCATGGCTAGGATTGGAATCATTCCATTTTCTCTACTATTCACTGCGATCCTTGGGCAACAACAGCATTCTGCATCCACTATTTCATCAGCTTTGATTGCTACTCTCTTTCTGCTACTAGGCACGATGAAGGCTGGTCTTCGTGCTCCATGGGAAAGTATAGTTGCTGGAGTCTTCTCGTCCATTTTTGTCGCGTTATATCCTGTTCAGATTCAACGTACATATAAATCGCTGGTCGCTCAACTTGTCCCTCAAGGCGACCTCATAGGTGGTTTCGCTTCCAGTAACGGCCCATCTGATTTCTCTGGTTCCCGCGAAGAAAATCGAGCATACTGGCGTCTGCTACATTATACTTCCCTTCTTTCTATCCTCATTTTCATTCCTATTCTCCTCTTATCTGGTGAACTGCCAGATGTCTATCGCAATTGCTATTTCCTGGATGTATTCTTTCATTGGTTGATGGTTCTTTGTGGCGGCACTGGATCATGGGCAGTATTCTGGTGCACAATTGCATTGATTAGAGCAACTTGTCCCCTTACGACAAGCTTTTTGTTTGTGCCAAGAGCTGCATTCTTATTACCGATTATGGCCGGTTTCAAGCTGCCAGCTTCCAATTGGATTGGTTTTGGTATGTGCTGGGCTAGTTGTGCTTGGTTTCTAATCGGGCGGGTGAGAGAAGGTAGACCCATTGAAAGATTGAGGTGACGGAATCATTTCCAAGTGACCTCGCATGATTTATTGTATAAGTGCGGAACATGGGAGTTGGATAGATGTCAGTGTAAATTAACGAGAAACTTCATAGAATTTACATCTAAGGCCTTGTGTCTGCTATGATTCAACTATTAGGAAAGCCCTCAACAAAGCAGTGTTGCGCCATTCAATCCTCAGCTGCAGCGTCCATGAGAGCTTTCACGGTGGCATTAGCAGCATTTCTAACTGCTCCCAGCACGACATGCGAGGTAGAGTCAACAAGTGCAACAGCCGTGACATTTGCGGTACTATTCCCTCCCATACCTGGTTCCTCTACCGAGCATATTCCTTTCGCATAAAAAATCGGAAACTGGGCCACAGGCCCAGTCGCAAACATGTAAAACCATGCCCAAGCGATAAGAGGTGTTACAATACTTCTTATACGATGAAACCTCAATTGATTCAATACCTCGGTCAACCGGACGTCTGGAATCTCTTCCACATCATGATATCTGATGTCACGAAACCCCACGTCACCTATTAATATTAAATCAATTAGAACAAACGTCTTCCAGGAAAGCAAGAGCATGACACTGTTTAGCAGCGCCATCATCGAAGGGTGGCCACAGTAGTAGGTCTGGTCATTTTTAGGAAGAATAATTTGAAGGTATACGGATGTGAGGAGAAGTATAAAAGCGAGGTATATGTGGAAGAGTGCTGTGACGGCGCACTTCTGAAGACCTTTTATCTTGGCTCGTATGCTGGCATTGCGTCTTGCATAGTCTTGCTCAACGTGTGGGTTCATAGGATCCAATGAATCTAAATGTGCAGCTGCTTGAGTTGCAGTCTCGGCTTCGTGGTTCGCATCTGCCCCCTCGCCAGATGCGGAACCATGATCAATTTCTGTCTTGGCTAAAATCTGGTGTATCGATTAGGAATCAGATTCTGTAACGAACCCGGCTATAGATGTAGGTGTGAGCTGAAGAGAGGATGAATCTTCACTCTCTGGTTCGCCCTTGTCGCCTACTGGCGTCATGGAATTGGTTTCAAAGTCGAGTTCGGATACAGGTTCGACGCCAGCGTCAGAGTCCCCACCAAAGATAACATCGGTATTTCTTGGTGATGGGCGGCGAACTCTCTCATATCTACCATTTCTATCTTCCTCGTCTTTGTTATCAACCTTGGTCTTCTCTGTATCGGTAATCGAAGATGAAGGGTCAGGATTTGAAGTTTGAGTATCCTTCGCAACGGCTGCAGGATTCGAAAGGCCGGGCTCGATTGAAACATCAGATGCAGTGGTTATAGCTTGTTTGGTGTTAGTCATTTCATTTTCATACTGTGATGGATGATCTATTCTTGAGAATGAATGCAAAAGGGAGTTACTTACGAGTATATTGAGAACGACTGCTTTTATGGGCCGTCATGATTGCTGCGTATTCTTCTTTGAATTGATGATTCTTTTGAAGCAATTATTATTTCATTTATCTTTTCTTATGGAAGAAACATGAAACGTGGTTTCTGGAAATAGAAATGAATCTACTGAGAACTTGTAGAAGTTCTTATCTTCGCTTTGGAGCCGGAAACGTCATAATATAACACTAACATCACACTAGCATCCACCAAGTAGTTGACAAGATGGAAATGGTGATTATGAAATAAAGGTAGTAGAAGAAGGTGCTAGCCTGAATAGGCATATGATATGTAATTAGATCGATTCCAGAGCCCTAAGGGGTATGGCTTAACCAATGGTAATCATGTTCATTGTAATGAAATCCATTTTTCTCCTAACTATACTAAATACTGCACCATATTTCGCTAATAGTCCTTGAAAGTTAACTAACACAATTCAGATTTGGTGATTTGCAAGATCGAGTTTTGTTCTAAGGCGGGGTGCTCTTTGAAGCTCATGTCCGTGGAATTTTTTCTCTACAAGATGCGAGGGCATAGTTCATCGGGAAGCTTCTCTGATTCCTAGGCTCCTTAAACAGTCACTTATGCACTTTATTCGCATTTCATCTTCTCCATGTCTTCAAGCTCAGTCCCACTACCTGTCCGATGCCAAGCTTTACGCTAATACTACCGACCTGGCGCTAACCTTCTAGTTTAACGGTTGCTAAATGTACTAATCCAGACTACTGTCCCCCACCTGCATTTCTAATAACGTCACGAGGGTTTGAAATTCGTTCCCGTTTTCTCATTCGAGGTTGAGAAGATATCGATAGAACATCTGGATACCAAAAAAGTCTTCTTTAGCGGGCTTAGTGGATTTCGATCCGGAGTTGACAAAAGGATAGAGAGTCAAATACCACCGAAGAGAAAGGATATCAAGGTCTCGAGCGAAATACAAGATCCAAGACAGCTATTGTGTATGCTCACCGAAGGCCTGACGAGTAAGTTCAGTCGAACATAGAGAAAATGCATGAATCCCAATTTTCGATCATGCAGCCCTGAGGGGCTTCTACGCGTGCGCGTACATTCACATTAGCACATCGCACCGGAAGGTGCTGCCTTGTTCTCGAAGAGCACTCGGCGACGTGATACGTCTCAGGTGCAGAGAGGCTAGAATGAATCAGTTGAATCACTTCTATTGCAACTGTGTTAGTCTCATCACTCCGCCACTCCCCCATCGTCTAAATGTCCTCCTTATTTTCATTTTTCGTCTCTCTGACTTCCGCGTTCTTGGATCCCTTGTCTACTGCCATTTCCATTTGAAGTCTTGCCCAACAGTCCTGACAGATGCATTCAACTCCAAGCTCATGTTCGAGATCATCCTTCGACTCCTGACTGATCGCCTTCATTTTCTCATTCTCTAAAGGTGCTCCTTTCTTCTCTTTCGCAATCTCAAATTTATCAAGGTATCTCTGGAAACGAGTATCATCTTTGAATGACGCATATATAGCGAAAATTCTGGCTTCAAGACCAGCTCTCCAGTCGTACTCCAATGGCTCGCTTGCGTCGTTGGCGTTATGGGACATCGCTGATGGATAAGTCTCGTGTGTCAGGTAAATGGGATAATTATTCGAAAACGGTATAATTAATAGGGATACAACCAGAGTACGAAGTTGCTACTTATATCATAGCCATCACCTAAGCTCCAAAGTTCGAGATTCCTCTCGAATCAGCTCGTTTTATCTGGTAATTCATGCCTAGTCCGTCGCTGCTCTTTTCTTCGTTCTTTCTCACCAAACAAGACTTTTTTCTTGCCAGATGAAACTTTGAATCGATATATGCGAAAGAAAACAAGTCAACTATCCTCATTTATCGGTTCTCTGTCTGTGGGTTCCGGAGTACGATGCTTCATTGTCCGGATAAAATATACGAAGACTGTTCATAGAAGTGAATAAACTTACTTTTCCTATTGAAATATTAAGAGGAATTCGCTGGGTAGAAGAATCAATAGATACTTGAGGGGAAAATATAGCTTTAGTTCTCTAGACAATCAAATATTCTCAATCCTCCTGGCAACGGGTAGTTTCGTTTATCGTTGACGTGTCGACATAATTATACGTGTTATGGGTATCCTCTGAGCATGAGAGTGAATATTATTGGCAATATTTTAACAGCTCACAATTGTGTCTAAGTTATTTTTGAATAGCATCATCAAACTCAAGATCAAATGCAACAAAATTAAGGAAAGCATCAAGGTAGCAAATGAATGACTGTTTATCTAGATGTATATTGCTTTAAACTTTCTGAATGATTATTTCAAATAGCCATGTATGCCCTACCATAGATTTGAACTATAGTTCCCTTTTTCTCATAGAAGGAGGAACCCTATTTTCATTATCTGCGACCAAAAATGTTCTGCCGTTCCTGCTTTCGGCGATTCTCGGCATTTTTTTCACGGCGACTGTCCCTGGCACCTTGTTTGTCTGGACTGTGAGATCTTCCAGTACCAGTACATTTAACATTTCTTTGATCAATCTCGCCATCAAGCTCAAGCTCAGGTCCGAAATCTTCGCGCTCTCTGTACTGATCCCTTGACTTACCACGCTTGACGCTGGTTTCTCGGGGCCTTCGATTCTCTTCACGTTTTCTTTGGCTTTCTTGCCGCGGATATCGTGCTTCAGTTTTCGCTGCAGGCCTTTGTTGATCGTTGCCTGAACCACCAGCAAGAGCCAGTGCCTGACTCGTTCTACGATGTTGGCGATTATTCCCAATATCGGCGCGCTCGGCTACCACTGTGGAAGTCTTGCTGGCCTCAGCTTGTTGTTTAGTTGTGCATACTGGCCTTTTTTCTTCTCGTCTGCTACCCGAAGAAGACCCCGCGGATAATTTTGGCACTGGAAGGTCTCGGCGGTTCTTGGGAGACTCCCCTTTATTGCTTTCATCTCGCCTATCTGTAGAAATGTGGGCGTCGCTGTCTCGACGTTCAGTTATGCGTAGTGGTCTTTCCACTTCCTGCTGGGTGGAAGAAGATTCCCCATCGGATGGTTGTAATGGTAGGCAGTCTGATGCATTTTGTTGCGTTACGACCTTTTTGGCTCGATCTTCCAGCTGTTCAAGAGTTAACCCCTTCAAAAATTTGGTATGACGATTCCGGACAGACCCATGTGTATATTGGTTGCCCTCTCCCCCAAGCTCCTTACACTTCTTCAAGATATCCGTCCAATTTGGGTTGTCATTAATCATTATTTTTAGTTGCAGATCAAGCTCTGGTGGGTATTTCGACGATTCAGTATCTTTGGTATACCTAGTGACCGCTTTGACCAAATTCTTAGCTTTTGCCGCAGGCCCCTTTTCGGGATAGAGTTCTGAGAAGCCATAATTTTCGTAGTAACCTTCAACCGCAATTAAGGTTCGTTCCCAAGGTTTACGACGGTATGATTTTCCGAGCTGTAGAAATGGATGCTTTTCGCACCACTCTTTGATTCTATTATTTAGACCCTGAGTTAGTTCAACCCAGATTTCTGGCTCTACATTACCGCCTGGTTTTGGGCCGTGACGACGGAGGTAATCTTTCTCTAAATCCGTCCAATTGACATATCGTTTCTCCATACCTGCAGTGTTTGAAATCGAAGGCTCGGAATTCGATAGGTTTTGACTTTTGGTCTTCCAAGTGTATCTTTACTTGCGGAGACGAGGTTTATCTACGAAATCATGAAGTTTAACAAACTAGGCAGCAGCGTAGTCGACTATCAGAGGTCGTCAAAAAAATCAACATCGTACCACATTTGAACTGGTTTTAGGGGGAAAAATAACGCACCTGGGGTCGTCAAAATCCAATAGTTCCAGTTGGTGACCAGTGGTCGACTTGAGAGCAGACACCATGTGCAACAATTCGGACGAGTGTTTTTTGAAGTAGGAACTGGAACTGTATGTCGAAGAGCTTGAGATAGGTGCATGCCAGAGTAGGCAATTGGATATGGAAACTCCTTTATATCAAAACTAGCGATAGTTCATTAATACAATCAGATTAAAACGAATATCGTAATTAGGACGCATATGTCTGAAGAAGATGTAGATCAATTGATGATTGAAATCTTCTCGCTATCGAATTTCGCTCTGAAACTGTTAAGGCTGCTCTGAATAGTCAATCTGGCTGTGACCGCCGAAGAAAAAAAATTATCATTTAGGCATCAGGCCATTTGGAAAGCGACCGCACTGATTTTTTTCTGGGGCGGGGAATTGGAAGAAACTGGCTAGTTGCACATTGTAATTGAACGCATCTGTGCCGAATTTTAAGAAGCAAAGATGAAAAAGAAGTCCCCTTCTTATAACAATACTATAAAGTCTTTATTGACGGCAACTAGCCAGAACAGATGTTAATGAACATTCCGAATTTATATTGCAAGTAAAAACCAACTCCGATTCAGAAATTTCTCAATCTGTTACAGCCAGTTGTCATTTCAACCGGCTTACTACATGATGTTGCACCATCAGTGCAGTATTAATACACTAGCAATACAAAATCTCTAAAACTAACTACAAACGATATGAGTTCAAATACAATTTACGCTAGCCTCCGCACGGGGAACTGACAAGTCCGTGCCGTTAATAGGCCGTCTTAGGAACCGGAAATGCGGTAGAGCTGTGTATGTGATAGCCCTGGCATGAAGAAGTACGTGAAAAATCAAAACTTTCGCAGCACACGAAGACTGATACTGATATACTGTTAGTCTGTCAATGTAAAGATCCAAAGATAGATATGATATATGCAAGAACAATTGTTGAAGTACTAATACGAGAAGGAATTGTGGCTATGCCCCCACTTACCAGCACCCGCACCCGCATGTAAATGCAACGTTAATCACAAACCCCACAGCCACGATACTGCGCCTATCTACTCATAGAAATTCTACGGCATGGGTATTTTAGATAATAGATAGTGAATCTCGCTGTGCAATTTGGTTATAATGTGTCGAAAGTTTAAACTTGAGATTGGCCGGTCCTAGATTTCAAGCCGAAAATGAATCGACCACAACAAAATCGGGTGTTATCCAGGCCGGTGCCTAGGAAAAGACGATACAATATCTTGTTTTTGGGAAATAGTGGGTCTGGGAAAGCTAGCATGAAGAATAAGGTAAGGCCCGAATCTTTGAGACTTCATGAGAGGGTGATTTGACAGGAAGATAGATTGTTTATAATGATTTTCGCGTGTCCAATAATCCCTACGATCCAACTCTCGAGGATAGTCATCAAACATATATCACTATCGATTCCGAACAATGTATCGTGGATATTGCGGAATTGAATTACGATGATCGATATGCCGGTTTGTTTGAGCCACTGATTAGACAAGCCGACGGGATAGTGTTGATGTATTCAATCTGTTCGCCCGAATCCTTCTCTGTTCTAGAAGCCCTCTGGACTCTTGTGAAACTTGTGAAGGTTCCAGAAAAAAAGGGGTTATATGTGGAAGTAGTCGGGGCCATGAGTGATATGTGGGAGAAAAGAAGTGTCAAAGCTGAGGATGGGAGGGCATTAGCCGAAAGGCTAAATTGCGGGTTCTCAGAATGCTCTGCAAAAGAAGGCGAGAATTGTGACGTTCTAATTGAGAATTTGATTAGAAAGATTATGATTGGGCGCGAACAGGAACAGATATTAAGGGATGCGAGACGGAGAAAAGAAGACGATGAAAGGGAGGAAAGAGAAAGGAAAAAAAATGGGGTTGTGAAGAGGGTTCTGAAGAGATGTGTGGTATGGATTTTTCATCGCACTTTATAAAATTCACGATGGCTTGCTGACCAGAAGAGTAGGAAATAATGTCCATGGGAACTTAACTCGAGAGACTTTTGATACCACAAGGCGAAATAATGGAACATTTGATGATTAATCAAACTGAATATACTGTATTCGATTGCATTTGTCGAGCGCTGTGACTCTTCACTTAGTCTTAGTTAGGCTGTAAAATGGGGTCTTATGGGTCGGGTTTTCGGTCGGGTTTTCG